>PPHD01009275.1:0-20831 GCA_002909625.1 Bambusicola thoracicus
TTGTGCTGCTCTTTCCAGATTACCATCAGTGCTGTGTACAGAACCACACACCCCTGCATGAGGAGGTCCCTCCTGTGGGGCAGCCTGGGTGGGAAGGGACCTTTGGCTTCCACCAACTCAAGGGACAGGGACATGCTCTGCCTGGGGACAGTACTGTACTTTCACTGCAAATGCCGAGTAGTCTCCTGGTTAACCCCAATGGGGCCATGCTGTGGTCTGCATGTCTCATGGCTTGGTACTGGGGACACTGGGATACTGGTAGCTCCCAGGAAAGGACCAGTAAAGAGGAAAATAAACTTCTTGGTTTCAAACACATTTCCGAGCATGAACCACATGCGTGCCGTATGTCTGTGCACTGTGCGAGTGCATGTTTACGTGTAAGCTATATGCTTGAATTCAGTTAGTGTTAGCGAGCACTTGTGTACAGGGTGTGAGTGCGCAAGCATTGTGCACATGCTTTGGGCTGTGCTGCAGTTTGGGGCTTGGGCTGTGAGCTCTGGAAGCCCTTGGTGTGAGTTCATGGCTGTCTTCATGGATGCGGTGAATAGATGGGAGTAAATGGATGGATGGGAGAGTGTGGATGGGAGGTGGGCAAAGCCTCATTCTGTCTTCATCTTCTGAGTTCCACTGGGAGGTTATTCTTTGTAATGTGTGAAGAAGGAAAAGAGGCAGCAGCCAATCCACGTATCCCTACAGCTCTTTTACCTGTTGTGTAAGAACTGCCTTGCTGGGGGAAGTTTCCACCCCGGGTAGGTGAAGCATGCGCCGCTGTCTGGAGTTCACTAAGCCGAAGATGAAAGATAAAGGCTCTGAATTCAATTCAAAGTGTCGATATGTAACTTCGTAACAAATGAAACATTTTTCAATTAGTGGTAATATGAAACAAAAGAGTGGGAAATAGAAATGGCAATCTTTTTAGGTAACCTGAAGGCCATTTCCAAGAGGCACCGTGCATTAACAAAACAGTGAACATTTTTACATCACTGTTTTCCCCTGTGCCCATAATAGCATAAAATAAAAAGATTTTAGATAAGATTTCATTCAGTGAATCAATTGTGAAACCACACAGAGCCTTAGTGGGCATTCAGTCCTCAATCTAATGGAAATTTTTACGAGGATGTCGATGCTAAGTTGATTCCTATAGCGGAAAGCACATACAAAGGATCCAATTACAGCTGGAAACCTTTTGCTTTCTAAGAGACATTATTAACCCCTCAAGCACTGAATATGCAAAGGGTTAGTGAAAAGTTTGCTGATGAACTGGATGCTGGCTTATATTTCATCGCTTCCCCCCTGCCCCTGTAAGATCATTTTTCCTCTTTCCTTCTGTGAATAGAAAATAATACCTGGTAATTAACAGTCATAGCAAAGCATGCAGCAAGCGTATTGGATCCTAGAGGGAAGCCAGAAGTTCTATTAACTGTAGGAAGTGTCTACCTATATGTTTGTAACCTTAAAAGGGTATCATGGAAATGGTCAGCAAAGATAAAGTACTTGTTAAGTCTTATGCCAGGGAGTCCTCAATGTCTGGGGAATTTGTAGAAATAGAACCAGAAGCAGCAAAAATTCAGGGAGAGAAGGAAGGGTCATAGCATCACCTCCTGGAACCAGCGCCAAAGCAGGCTGTTCCTGAGGTCCCACCTCGGGGCCACATTCCGGAGCCAGGTTGGGGGGGGTCCCCTGGTTACGGCTCTCCCCTCTGTTGTGTGAACAGCAGCAAACTTCACAGTGAGTTTTAAAGCAATATGCTTGGAGCCTGGATGTGCAGGCTTCGAGTTCTACTGTTACAAGCCCATAGGCAGCTTTTCCTATTTTATATTAAAATGTTCATTACTTCATTGACAATACAGAAGCAGTCTGCCTGCTGCAGTCTCAGACGTGTGCCTCCTGCTGTGAGTGACAAGCACAGCTCAGGAGCTGATCTCCAGTGGAGGGCTCACAAGAGAGAAGTCTGCGAGGTGTTCGTCCCAGGTCTGCACACACCGTGTACATAGATATGAGCCACTGTCCCTGAATGTGTGTCTTACCCAGAAAGGAAAAAGTAAAAATGTGTGTCTGCTTCCATGAGTGAACTCAGTGCTATTCCCACTTGTGGTCAGGTCTAACAACGTCATAGCAGTAAGTCTGATTCATGGCAGGGAGTGACCGTGGCAGAAGTGTTTATGAACTTATCTCCTAACTGAAACCCAAGAGATGGAAAACCAGCCACAAGCTTCAGATCTGCATCCAGATTTCAAATGCTCCAAAGTTCAGGGAACATTTCTTTTCTGAAAGGGTGGTGCTGCAGTGGCACAGCTGCCCATGGAGTGTGGGGTCACTGTCCCTATAGGTATTCAAGAACCATGAGGATGTGGCACTTGGGGATGTGGTCAGTGGGCATGGTGGGATGGATTGGGGTTGGACTTGGGGATCTTAGAGGTCCTTTCCAACCTTAATGATTCTATGAAGAATTTCCTATGAACAGTGCATGCTTGGCCAAGACACAGCTCTAAGGTTGGCTTTGTCCTCATCACCCGTGGTGCTGGAGAGGAGGGAGGCTGGCATGTGAGCTTATTTGCTTCCATGGGGACTTGTCCATCTCTATTTCCCACCCCTGCATTTCTTTGCCTTGTCTGAGTCATGCGTTTTGGGTTCACTTATGCTTCTATGACTGAAATGTAAAACAATCTCCAGTGTAGCATGTACCTATGAACCTTATTTTTCTGTTCAAAATGGCTTGCTGAGATTTTATGTCAACCCACTCTTCCAGCTTAATTTGGGCCAGCTTACATGGCCCAGTGTTGCTGTTTTAAGCTCTAACAGTGCTGTCCTTGCTTGGGAGCACCAGCAGCATCAAAGTCTCTGTCAACACTCAATAAATAAGATAGCACACAGGCTGTAACTTTTAACGATAAATACTGCTCGTATCCTGTGATATGCTTTCTGGGGGGAGTGATGAGGCATATTGCCATTGTATCCAAGGTGTGACTATCCTGCAACTAAGAGCTGTTATATTTAGGAGGCAGCCAACTGCAGCAGCAATGGGGAGTGCTGAGGTGGCTGTAACTGATACCCCAAAATGGAGGTCAGTAATTTGACCTTTCTGCTCGGCAGCCAAACAGCTGAGCCTTGCTGTTGTCTTCTTAGACTAATTACAAGAGCAGAAGAACTGATGCCTTTTTAGGAATGCTCCAATCAAATTGCTATAAATTACCTGTTTTAAGGAAAAGGTATTGATAACAGAAACGCTGTGTTCCACATGTGTGAGACAGACCTCTGTGTTTCTGCTGAGGGGTCATGCGTGGCTGTTACTTTCTCCATGTTTTTACTTATTTTCATGTCATGGAGAACTTTATTGTGGGGAAAATGGTAAAAATGGAGATTTCCAAGCAAATATTGTCTTTCAGATATTCTTTGAATACCCTCGGTAACACCATGAAACAATCTGCTTGAATTGAAGTGTGTTTTATGAAGTCAAACGGCTTTGATTTTCCTGCCCAGTTTTAGATTGAGAGATGGGACACATTTGTTGGAATTTGGATTTTTCAAGAGAAACATCAAAGTAGTTCTGGTAATAATAATAATAAATAGTGGGAAAATATCTTTTTGACTTAGCCCAGTCCCAAAACTTCTTTAAGTGATTGGAAGGGACTTTGGGATCGCAACAGGCATAAGAAGCAGTTAAACATCGCTAGCAAACTCCTAATGAGGACAGCCTGCAGCTGTGCAGCCCTGGAGCTGCAGCTTATGGCAGCAGAGGCAAAGTGGGAGAGCAGCTCGCTGGTTGTCTGGGTGGCCTGGTCACCCCTTCAGTGTCCTCGCAAGAGGTGGTGGGGGTATTTCTCAATATTTTGCTTTTGTATGCATCTGAATCAATCCACTGCTGCAGTTTTCATCACTTAATTTCAGTAGCGTTCTAGATATGATTTTGGGAACGAGAGAACCTCATACTTAGCTATTCTACCCTGCAACATCCTTAGCCTTGAACACGATTCAGGTTCATGGACACAAATAAGCAGCAATCAATGCTTATCCATACAGCAAAACCCAAGGTGGATAGGTGTGCAAGGATCACACGTGATTTCAGAAGAAATATCTGCTCTGCTTCCATCACACTGACTCTTCACATTGCTGGATTTCTTACTGGCCTTGTCTGATCTGTGCTTTGAACAAACTTACGGTGCACCTTGTGCTGCAGCTTCGCTGTCATTAATTGCCCTGCATGAGCATTGCTTTGTTGAGCTGCCAAGGCATGTAGGATATAACGTATTGAGCTTGTTTTCTTTTCCTACCCTCCTGGCCCTGAGCCAAAGAAATGCCTTCACCTCATCACCTGCAGCTCTCCCTTCTAATATCTCTCATTTTAAATTAACCCTCACATTTTCTCTCTCAGGCACGGCAGGAATTTTACAGCTCTAGAACTTCAGAGAGATGGCTTTGTCAGTGCTAGGAAAGGACTTGTCCCTCCAGATGTCAGTGGGCTCTTAGCTTCCTTTCTGCTGCATGTGCATATGTGAAGAGCTGATTCCCAATGTGTTTTTCAGGGACAAATGTTGGGCTAGGAGAAACTACACAGAGTAGCAGCCCAAGTGGTGTCTAGGTGCAGGGCTGAGGAGAGTCATGCATTTGCTATACAATTACAGCACGTCTTCAGCATGATCTGACAAACGCTATTTAAAGAGAATTGCATTGAAGGGTGGAACCTGTCCTGTCCATTTAGGGCCAAGACACTGCCATGGGACAGCTGAGCAAAGTACACAAGGACTCCCTTCTCTTGTCAGACTCAGGTTGCATAGAGGTGATACCAGAGATGCACAGACCAGAAGTGAGACAACCCACAACTCATAGATAACAGATGCAATCAAAGATTTTAATCTCATCAGCAGCACGTTCTGTTGGTGCCTGGATTCCTGTCCCATACAGTGGGTCAGATGCTAAGAGCTGGGCTTCAGCAGGGATACTGCTATCAGAGACCACGCTCTGTCCCATCCTTGGGATATTACCCTATGGTTCCAGGATTGCTGTGAGCCTGGGGTGGGCACAAATGGAGCCAAAGCTCAATGTATCTCTTGTGTATACACGTTAGCACTTCATCTTCCTACGTGATAATCCTGGCAAAAGTCTTGCAGTGAATGGAGAGTGTGCTACTGGTGGCTACGTTGAGTTAGGATTTTAATGCACACATCCAGGGCTGGGCTGGATTGGACGTGGGTTTGGAAAGTTTTTCTGTACCATGCTGGGCAGATATATATGTTTGGATTCTCTTCTTGTTTATGTATTTTTCTTGGCCCCTGCAACTGCGTCTGCATTGTGATTAAAAAGTATTTAATTAACATACAAAAATAAAATTAAAAAGTGTAATAGTTATTGTAAAAATAAAACTGTACCAAACCACTCAGGCAAACAGCGCCCTGGGGAGTTGGTAAGCTTGGAAAAGCTGGAAAAATACAACTACAACTGCAACAACTTCTCCTGAGAGGGGTACAGCAGGCTAGAAAAATACAACCCACCATCTACTGCAGCCAACAGCCACCCTGAGGGCAAAGCGGCAGGGAAAATGAACCACACACCCAATGCTAAAGCAAGAGAAGTGCCTTCCCCCTGCATGCCACCAAGTCCAGGAGCACAAGCGGCTAGCAAAGCCAATGTGGGGTCATGATGTCAGGGGATTTGGCCCTTCTGCTCTTTGTCTTGGTCAGCCAGGCTCCAGGACAGCACAGTGGGCTCAGGATGCGGCCCACAGTCCTTACATTCCAGTAGCTTCTTTAGCTTTATTTTTTTTTTTTTACACAAATAGTAGAAGTTCTTCCTTTTCTGTCCTGGCAGAAGGTGGGATTAAAATGCTTTGAGCAGAATTAGTATGTGAGTATGAGAAACAGAGAAGGGCTTAGAGCAGGAAGCCCAGGTCAGAGAGATGGGCTTTGCAATTAGTCCTGCATGCTGTGAGGCCAGGCCTTGTCATTATCTCTCAAAGACCACGGTCTTATCTTGAGCTCTTTGAAAGCCCATTCCGGGAGGAGCTGGGCCATGAGGTGGGGGCTGAGCATGGGTCAGGGACACCTTTTGTGGGCAGAAAAGTCATAGAATCGTTGAGGTTAGAAAAGACCTCTAAGATCATCCATCCCAACTGTCTACCTACCACCCATACTGCCCACTGACCATGTCCCCACGTACCACATCGGAGAACTCTGCTGTGCTCAGAAATGCTTCTGTCATGTGATGTCTTCTGGCCCTTAGTGGTGCCTCCAGCTCACTCATGCACCAGCATATCTTTCTCAACGGAGCGATTTAAACCTCTCTAAGTCCTGAATACATAAACTCTTCTAAATTGCTATAGTCACATTTTTACTCCCCTTAAAAAGCAAGTGTAAATTCCTCGTGGCCAGCCACTTTTTATGAATCCCTTCAGTGCTTTTCTGAGTTGCAAGGTCCTTGGGCCCCAGCCATGAATATCAGGTTTGCAGCAACTGAATTATTTTCATGATTAAAGATAGTAAAGGGTTTACAGGCTCTTTTTCATAGAATTCTCTCTTGGTTGCAGTTGTCTTGAGCTCTGTTGTATTTCACAGAAAATGAGATGGGAGTTCATGCCAAAGCTAAAGGTTCATTTCAAAACCACAGTAGAATTGTGAATATAATGATATAAATTAGGCTTTGTTTTCCTGCTGGTAGCTCTGGTAGCAGAGTGCCTATCTCCCACACCTGGGAGCAGACTGTAACACGAACAATTCTCCTTCATCCAGAAGAACTAAATTTAATGCATCTTTTCTCTACAAAAAGACACATCACTTATCCGTGCCCACTCCTCCCCACCGTGTGCACTGGAGATTGTTATATTTTCCATGGTTTCTCACAAAACCCATCAGACATTAGCTTATTATACAAACTTCTTCAGGCTGGGATGCTGCTGCTGGAAGAAGACTCAAGGAGTATCTCCTTGGTGGCTGAGTACAGAACAAATGAGAATGGTTGAACCCAAGGCCATTGACCAGAATGAAAAAATCAGTTGTTTGTTGTGACAAAAACTCTTGGTGGTTAATGTTGTCCCTGGCAGTATTTATCCCTGCAGTGCTGGGTGTTTCCCGGTTCTGTTCCAGTCTGGAAGCTGGTCTACCAGATGCTTGAGAGGAAATAGCCAAAGCCCTGTCATCCTCTGGGGTTTCCCCCTTGGCATCGCTCTTATGGGCACTGAGCTAGTTATGGAAGCCCTGGAAAATCATCCTTTGGACTGAGCTGCATCCCCTCCAGACAGGTGCTATATTTGGCCTTCCTACTCCATGCTACTAGAAAGCAGAGATTTATGAGCCAGCTCAGTGATATATGGAGTTTGGTTCTGGTCCTGACGGCTTGCAGGATCCTGGACCTTAGATTGTTTCTGATCCCTTGGCCTAGCAATGCTGTGCTGGCATGGCTCCAGGGCAGAATTTAGCAAGTCCTGCAGCTCTGGTCAGTAGAACTTTTTAACTACTGACAAATGTGATCTTCCTCTACTCCTTACCCTTGAGCTGTCTCCATTTATTTTCCAGTCACTGAAATCCCTCATTACTCCTGGTTCAAGCTGTTCACAAACCTTGCTGAATTTCTGTAGCCATTTTTTTTCTTCAGGCTGAAACTTTGGTCTGGCCTTATAATTATAGTATTATTAATGTATTTTTATCATTGTTAATTATTTTTACATGCTGAAATTGATTCAATATGCCTGGAGCTGCCATGCTAGAACATGCCTTGATTCTCTTCCAAGCTGGAGCCCTTGCACACCGAATGTGGAGAGTTCCAATGGCTTTAAATCATTCCAAACCTCACCAAGTGATTTAAGTTATTGGAGTGCATTCAAGTTTTTATAAGCCCTCGAATGTGAACCCTGCTTGGATTCTGGGTATGTACAGTGCAGCAGGATCTAAAATGATTTGAGTGCCTGACATATTTTCTAAGCCCCGTATGGCTGGGGAATAATCAAGCTTGTCGGGCAGTGCACTGCGCAGGGACCTCGTATGATGGTAACTCACATTTTAAAGATGCTTCTCATTCCTTTGAATTTGAACATTCCTACTTCATTTAAGGGACTTTGATTAGAGCACGCGGTGTGACTTGGAGGATCAGCAATACAATGGATCTCACCCATGGGCTGATGAATTGACTCCTGCTGAATGTGGACATCAAAGCAAGCCATCACTGGCAAGGCTTTGGTCACAGGCCGGCAGTTGTGCCAGGAGCCAGGGTGCTGAGCAGTGGGCTCAACCCCCCTCGAATCTCCAGATGAGGTCTTAAACCTAAATCAGATGGTGTCCATCTTGCTCTTCCTGCAATATCATAGAATCGTTAAGATTGAAAAAGACCTCTAAGATCCCCATGTCCAAACCCAGCCCACCCCAACATGCCCACTGGCCATGTCCTTCCTTGCTACATCTCCATGGTTCTTGAACACCTCCAGGGACGGTGACTCTACCACCTCCCTGGGCAGCCTGTGCCAATGCCTGACCACTCTTTGAGAGAAGAAAATTTCCCTAATATTCAACCTGAACCCCTTGTGGTGCAACTTTAAGCCATTACCTCTTGTCCTATTGCTGTTATGTGGGAGAAGAGACTGACATCCACCTTGCCACAACCTCTCTTCAGGTCATTGTAGAGGGCACTAAGGTCTCCCTTGAGCTTCCTCTTCTCCAGGCTGAACCATCCCAGTCCCCTCAGCCACTTCTCATAAGACCCACAAGGCTCCGTGTTTCAGACCCCTCACAGCTCCGTTTCTCTTCTGTGGACACACTCGGGGGCCTCAATGTCTTTCTTGCAGTGATGAGCACAGTGCACCATGTCCATGCACCAGACCAAGCAGCCTTTGGGGGATATTTTCTCAGCAGGAGAACTGTAGGGACAGCAGAGACCAACAACTGGACACAGCGAACCTTCAGATTATTTTTATTTTAAAATTTCCTGGGTCAGAAAGAAGTTGTAAGAAAGCAGGAAGGAGACCAACATAGGTCTCCAAAAGTTCAGTAGACAAGCAAATACTGCTGGAATAGAGGAATCACTGCAGGGTGGTATGGGCTGCAGTACCAAGATGCTGACTGCAAGGCTGGGTAACAGCAAAACCCAGAGTCCTGCAAAATGTTTACTTCTTTCAGATTTTGGTTTTTATGGACAACTGCAAAGCATCCCCACTACAATTCCTTCACCTTGCAATCAAACAGCAGGCTCTTTTTATACTCACAAAGGCAGCTGTTGAGCATATTGCTGTAGATTGGATCTTGCCTTGATGAATTGTTTCATTTAGTGTGATATCATTAGGTGCACAGAGGCTATACGTGAACCTGTGCAGTAAAACATTGAAGGTTTGTACCCCTAAGACTAATTTCTGCTGCTCTTACTCAGTAAATGACAGCCCTGAGACCTCTGAGTGCTGAGGACCTTAGAAAATTCAGATGCTTTCAGTTATGTGCCTATGCATGGCTTTAATGATCTCATTTTATTTAAAAGGTAGTTTTTAATCCTAATGAACTCAGTTCTGCCCCGATAAAACAAATGCAAATCCAAAATAACTTTGAGTAAAGCAAAAAATGTGAGTTTAGCCACCTATCAAGAAGGGCAGAATTTGGCCCGTTATCCTGCCCAAGTCCCATTTCAGCAGCAGGACATAATATTATCCGTCATCTGAACAGTGACAGTGCAGAACACTAACCACTGTGCATTCAAGGAACAGGTTCTTATATTTTAAACAACACATAATTCTCCTTAAAACCTCCTTTTATTAAAAAGTTTTAAGAATAATATTAAATACATAAACAGCCATGTTAATTAGATTATATAGTTAATGTACATTGGAACTATGACTTATTGCAGAGTTACTGACCATGAAAGCACATTTTGATCATTCCAGTCTGTAATCCCCACTTAATCCATCTCCAGCCTGTCAATCAGTGCAATACAATCAGGATATTTATGATCACATCAGACCAGAGATCTGGAAGAATTTAGCAACTTTGCAGAGCTGAATCCAGAAAAGAAGAAGGGGGAAAAATGTTTCCACTGGCAAAATGAACCGTTGCCAGGAAAAACATTATTGTTGACTTGGCCCATGTAATTGAATTTTCTACTCAGAAGTAACTTACAAACCAGCAACTAGGAGAAATTATCAATACTGGGAACTCTCATAATAACAAAGCAGAGAGTTTTACCTGGCACAGCACTTTTTTATATCACGTTTTTCTTTTTTTTTTCTTTCTTCTTTTTTTTTTAACGTAGTGCTGTGGTTTTTTCCTCTCCTAGCTTTTGCCATCATGAAATAATTCAAATCACTGAAGCAGAAGGAAAAAGCATCCCTTTCTCAGGCCCCCTGCCTCACTCCATCCACCACAGCCCCCGTTCCAGTGACTGAGAACCTCCCAGCGTGAGCTGTGTCCCTGGGCACAGGGAAGCCTTCTGGGTGTCGCTGGGGCATCCAGTTCCCTGCCCAGAATGGGAAAACCTTCAGGATCCAGATTGCTTTTAAACATCTGATTCATGTCTCAATATTTCTGAAAGAGATTTGAAATACAGAAGCAGAGATATGCGGCAGTAGGGACAATGCAGTCTAGGTCTGCAATACAGGCTGAAGGATGGTCTCATTTCAGGGACTTGGATGGCTATCTTGTGTGTTATTTCATAGAACCATTAAAAGAATCATCAGAAATGGCCTCTAAGATCACCAAACCCAACCCCAACCCCAACCCACCCCACCATGCCCACTGCCCACAGCCCTCAGTGCCACATCTCCATGGTTCTTGAACAGGGACAGTGACCCCACCACCCCCTGGGCAGCTGTGCCACTGCATCACTGCTCTTTCAGAGAAGTTTTTCCTAATATTCAATCTGAACCTCCCCTGGCACAACTTGAGGCCACCACCTCTCATCCTGTCACTTGCTACATGGGAGAAGAAGCCAACATTTGGACACATCCAAGGGCACTGCCATGTTGCTTTGGCCATTTTCTTTCTTTCTTTCTTTCTTTAAATGGAATAAAATGAAGAAGCAGAAAATTTTAGAAAGAGAGTTGTCAGATAAGTGAGAAAGCAGCTGCTTAGACACCTGCACCATTCAGTTTGGGTGCAGGAAGATCAAAGGAGCTTTAGAAACAGTCTAGAAATGTGCTCTCTCCATCAAAGAATAATGCTTGCATATCAACCTATGATCCTACCTACCTCTCACTGATGGGATGCAATAAATTATCTTCATAACAGAGATGTTATTCTCCTATATCCAAACAGTGGAAGAAACTGAGGCAAGAGGATGAGCTGTCCTCCTGCTCATGCCTGTGCATGGGGTGTCTTCTTCTGGTTAGACGTACAAATCTGGGTTCTGCACCAAGTACTGTAAAGCAACAATGTTGTAAAGGCTTTTCTCTCCTCTCTGATGAGCATACACTGTGATCAAGGTCAATCGGTGCCTTTTTCCTCCAAGGCTGAATGAATATAAGCATGTTTCACACTTGTCATTTGGTCATGATTTGGTCTCTTGCCTGGATGGCAAACAGATGGATTCCTAAAGATGTTTCTTCTGCACACACTGATGATGGGAGCTGTGCTGAGCTTGGGCAGGCAATCCTCTGCTGAATGTCCCAAGTTCCCACCAGCTTTTTAACAAACTCCCCATCCTTATGCTCAAGGACATTGGAGCCTCTGCTCAAGGAACAGGCTTGCTAGGCTCTTGATGTCGACCCCTCCAAGGCATGTTTCTCTCAGTTGCTACTTCATCGCCTGTGACTGAGAACAATCTCAGGAACATTCTCAAAATGAGAAACGGGCACAAATTTTGTAGGGTCTTTAACTGTTAAAGAAAAACACAAAATAGAAAACAGCAGGATAATCAATAACCCCTATGGTTCACCAGGATCCATCTGATAAAGAGATCCAATCAACACCCTTCCCCTGCTCTGATAGCGACAAAGCCCTTGAAACGGAGCACTGCCACAGGATTAGTCTTCAGCTTGTAAAAGAAATGCCTCAGCAGCTAGCAGCATGATGCCATCGTCCTGCTGACAGTGCTCTGTGTCACCGATACTGTCTGACACAGCTTCTGTTCGGCCATGGGTTGTTTTCATTGAGCTGTTATCCAAACTGCCCCTTTTCAGCATGTTTTCCTCTACTTCTTTACAGGTGCTAGGGCACCTCTTTAACTGTACAAGCCGAAACCGCATGGAGGATCTTCAATTTTAGCTGAGCATTAAGAAGAAAAAATTCAGTAACCACCAGCTCTGGGCCCTGTGCTGCCCGTAGTGCAACATGGCTGCTGCCTTGAGAACGCAAAACATGTCGGTTGTAGTTTGCTTCTATCACAGTAATGTAGTTGTATGTATGCCACTTTCCCAGGAATGTAAACGCTTCGTTAGTTCTGTCCCTGTCCTGAAAAATCTAATATGGCACAAATAAAGTGCGGTAAATGGCTTCATGGAAAGCAGATGTGGGTGGAAGCCTAGACTCCTACCAAGGCTTTAGGGGACTTCAAAGACTGAAAGAAAGAGCTGAACAAAATATTCAACTGTGCCAAATTTTCACTGTTCTTGATGAAAGAGCAAAAGTGAGGAGGGGAAAGAAAAAAAAAAAGAATCTGGCTCCTTGTTTTAATTTTCTAGTAGCCTAAGGCAAGACTTTTTGAAGGAATAAATTACAAGCAAGCAGGGAGAGAGACTGAATGGAGCAACTGACTGCCTGCGCTGAACAAAGGGCATTCTTGGAAGGATCTGGCTTTAGAGAACCTCGAAGTTGTCAGCTCAGTTATCAGGAGGCAGTCCCCCTCCCCGCTGCTTTTGAGCAATGCCACAGCTCCGCGTGAGATGACTGCATGCAAATCCCGTCCCCGCGCGGCGGTCCTGAATGCTTGGAAAGTGTCCTCTGCTGAAGTGTTTTGTAGGACAGCCAAGGGGAGAATGCTTTGAAAGCTTGGCACCAGATGGGAACGCAGCATAAATGATTGCAAGCTTTAAAGTTGTTTTCCAGAACAAGGCATTTGGGCTGGACTTGGAAATGGTGTAGAATATAGATGATGGCATTCAAGAGGCTGAAACACGCCAACTCCTAAGGAGGAGAAAGAAAGATAATTCATTCCTGTTGTTTTGGGTGTCATGTAGTGTATGAGGATGAAAAAAACACGCACAGAACAATCAGATTCTTTCTTCCTCAGATTCTCTGTGGGAGCAAAGGTTGTGGCTTAACAAAAGCCGGTCAGAAAATGGAGGGAAATGTAGGAGAAATGGAGCTACATTGCTTGTGTCCATTTTTTGTGTTGCAGTCTTGCAAGTCTTGCTTCGCCTAAGATCTCTTCTACCTCTAATCCCTTCCAAACTGTCCCTGTAGGTTCCATCCATGGTGAAGACGTGACTGGCACAGCCCCATGGTAGGTGCTGTCTAAAAAGTTAATCTGTTATCGTGGTTTCTCGGGTGCTCAGCGTCCAACATCTGGAGGATGCTCAGTGGGTACCTCGCCCCTGTGCAGGACCGGAGCTTGATCATAAATGCCAGACCATCCTGGTATGGGCACAGTTCTGGGTGGTCCCACGCTGGGAACCCCTTTACCATGGCTGCTCCTTAGGCACAGGGCTGCCTTTCACCTTCCAGACCCAGCATGCCACCTGGAAGGGTCTGATCATTTCTTCTGTAGCCCCAAACACAGGGAAACCCTTTCTGGGAAGGAGATGCCAGGCAGTGCCAGGCAGTATGGGGCAGCGAGACCTCAGTTCCCAAAATCACAGCATTTCTGCACTACCTGTGACAAACATCGTCCTCCCCACTCCTGCTTCCTCATTCTTCCCTCTCCACCTCCTAAAGGCAGATAATTTTTCAGCAGTGTTAACCCCCTCTTAGTTGCACAGTACAAAGCGTAATTCATGTAGATGCTTATTGTGACAGAGCACGACAATGAGCTAATGGTTTGCAGGAACCCTTCTGCGGATGGGCGCATGGTTGTAAATTAGCTGCAGGACCTCGAGGCAGATTTACCAAACACAATTGTGCTGCCGCGTCTGAAAATAATTACGTTGGCCTGAGTTTGGGCCAGGCTGCCTAAAGATCCCCCGCAGTGCAGTGAGCTGTTGGTGACTTGACCTGTGCTTTTAGGTGCAATGCTGGATTTTTTCGGTGGCGTTTTTCACGGTGGTTATGTAGGATGGCGAGGGGGGAACAGAAAAGATAACAGGGCAGCAGAAATGAGCAGTAGAAAAGAAGGAAAATCTGGTAGGTGCCAGCAGCATCGCTGATTTCCCACTCTCTTTCCTGCAGTAGCCCAAATACCAGGCTGTATTTGTTCGCCGCTGAAGCCTTCGACCTCGGCCTGCCCTTCTCTCCCCCAGAGCTGACAGTAAGTGAAGAAATGCTGAATTCATTCATCTGCCCGAGATGCCCTTGAAGTCCACCACTAAAAGCTCTATTGTTTTATTAGCTGTTAATGTGGCACGGGGGAATTGCGCTGCGCGCAGCAGAGCTGGGGTGCGGGGGGAGCCCTTCCTGGTAATTTGTCACCCTTCAGAAGTATGACACACTCTGCTCTGCAGGCACGCCGGGAAGCTGAGCGCGGGGCTGAGGCTGGAGCTGCTCCGTGCAGAGTTCCACTGCAGCCAGTGGGATCTCTGGGGCTGAGGAACTGGGACAGCTGAGGGCTCACCTCCACAGCTTCTGTTGGACCCTGTGTTGATCACTGGATTATTGGATCACAGACTATGGACAAGGCTGGTGCAGGCTGTGAGGGTGATTCTCAGTGGGGAAACAGGGGCAGAAATGGAAGAGGTGGCAGCTGGAGCCCAGGAGTGGTTGCAGATGGTGGGGTCAGGGGTACATTGCCTCTTTCTACATTAAGGTGGCTTGCTAATGAGTGCTTGAAGGCAGCCCATCTAAATCCCTCTGCTGCCCTTTCCCTGTTGTGCTGCTTCTGTTCGGGGCTGCACAGTGAGTGGAGCCGCAGTGTGCTGCTGCCTTCTGCAGGCTCCTGAGCACCTTCAGCACTTGTCATGGGCTAGGGAGACCAGCTGCAGGCTTCAAAAGGTGCTGCAGTGCCCCTGCTCGTTAGCACAGCTTCCCAACCAACTTCAAGCATGTGCTGGGAGTGCTGCTGAGCTGCAGGGTAAGGCCATTCCCACACATGCATCCTGCGCAGCAAAATGCTCAGTGATCAACAGTAATTGAAGAACTGTTGCCTTCTCCTCTTGGCTTTCATCTGTTTGCATCTGTATGGGAACTGTTGGGTCACGGCCTGAACCTCTGATTGACCACGTGAGGCAAGCACTGAGTCAGCTGCAGGGGCACAGGTGAATGCAGTTTCACCTGAGTGACCAGAAGAGGTGGAGCCTGGCTGCACCCCACAGAGACCCCATTTAAGGGCTGACTCCCCAGGAAGAAGGGTCTCTATCTGGAGGTCCTCCCTCTGGGAACCATTTGGTGAGCCCAGGACACAGGTACAATCTTTATTTCATTTCTATTTTGTGACAGAATAATCTTTCCAATCCAATACCTGTTTGCCATACAGCACCTCACCTGAGCAGAGGGAGCTGCCTGGTGCATATGGAATCACACTGCAGCTGCAGGTTGGCTCATTACTGCAGTCATAAGGTGAATACTGAGAGCTTTACCAGGATAGCATGGTGCTTCGCATGACTGCCTAACTATGCTGCAAGGTGTTGTCTTTACCATGAGGTTCATGAGTTGGGCGTTCAGGTGATTTCTTTCTGTGATGTAAAGCTGCTGCTGTTAGTTCTCGTAGCAAGGGAAAACAAGTCTCCCAGCATTTTCCCATGGCAGAGAGGGGAAGGGTCACAAGGAGCTTGTTCACTAACATCCATAGCACAGTGTGTGCAATTGATTTGGTCTGCTGTGCCCCTAGCTCTGGGCTCAGGCAGAGGCAGGCAGGGTGGTGGTGGAGCCAAAGGGGACAAGGGCTTATCAATAAAGGGGTCAGAATTCAATTTTAGTAGGGTCACATAAAACTCAGTGCTTTACAGAGCAACCATCCAGAGGTAGAAAATAGCTCCCAGTTCAAGGTCCAGATCCAGCAAGATTTGTGTGTGTTCTGCACTAAGTGTACACCTCACTGAACTGAAGCCAGTGGAATTGAAATGCGTATCTGCACTGAAGTGTTTTAAGGCTTACTGTTGCTGGTCTCAGCTTGGCTGAGAGGTATCCTTGTGAGGTGGGAGTTACGGAACTGAACCCAATACACAGCACAGATTAAGCTGCTCCTGAATGGTTTAAAAGTTGGTGGCCTTTATAGGTTTTCTCCTAGAGGGACTTTAGCATTTTTATCAATGTCTTTGCAAAAAAGCTGGGCCAAGGTAAATATTTGTAAACAGAAAAAATAATAATAAATTAAAAATGTATGGCCCAATGTTTACATGGGAATTTGGGGGTTGACATGATCCTACCCTCCCCAGTTGTCCAGCTGGGAAGGTACTCTATGTGGAACAAACCCCTGCAGGCAGCACACATACACAATTCAGGTGGCCCTGGGGGGTTTCAGGCTCATGATCAGTGCAAGCCCTGGTCTCTGCTCCCTATCAGTGGGGGATTTGCTCCCCAGCAGCCCCGACTCAGAGCCCTCAGGTCATGAACTGGAGCCTCTCCACAGCAGCTCAATAGATTGCTTCCTCACTACTCGTTGTCCAGAAGTTTGAGAGGCATTTGAACCCAATCCCAAATTTCCCTGCTATAATGCTTGGAAAATACATTTAAAGGAGGCATTTACTCAAAGTGCTACTCCACAGAAATGGTTCTTTCATCACGTTCCCATTAACCTTAGATTGCTTTTAAGCGCTTTCTCTTCCGTGGGAATGAAGCTGAGGAATATTTCCAGCTACTCCAAAACTTTTATTTCAGCTCCTGGGAATTAGTCAAACTCGGGCTATCAAATAGAATCCAAACCTGGCTGGCTCTTTGTCTTCTGAAAACACTCGCAGCCCCATTGTTATGTCTCTGAATTCAGAGCCCTATAGCTGAGCTCTGATGTCCTGAGTAAGGATTTGGGGAAGCTCATCAGCACTTCTCCGGCCAGCAGGGAGCCTGCTCCTGGGGCACTGCATTGTGAGCACTGTGTTGTCCCCTCTGCGGGACAAGGCCCTAAAGCAGGAGAAGGAGGGGATGTGGGATCCATACCATCTGCTTGATGGCATTCATGAAGGGTGCATGCTGCCTCACTGCAGCCCTCTCCTGGGCAGGGGGAGCTCGCTGCCAAACTACTGCCTGATAGCAGTGCAGTTCTCCCAGCTTCAATGGGAACTGTCACAAGTTGGAGCCAAGCAGGGACTTTTCCATCCCCAGATCCTCGCAAACGCCTGAAACTGTTGCAGCCAGCCCTGTTTCCAGATGGGTAAAATTCCAGGGGTCGATGATGGATTTGATGCATCTCAGATGATGACAGCGGAGGTGCTGACTCCCCCTTTAATTCCTTCCCTTAACAGACAAGGTCCCTGAACCTGACCCGCACCGCCGACATGTGCAGTGCTTGTTTCTCTTTGCAGCCTGTCTGCTTGGCTCTGCTTCCTCCCCCTGCTCCCAGCTCCCCGCTTCTTTCCTGCGGGAAAGATTAGGAAGGATAGGAAGTCGTCTGTGCAGAAGGCATCCCTGGCCAAAGTAAATACAGGTCACAAGATTAGGCTTCATCAGAACTTTAAGCCTGGCCCAAGCTAAACAAATGAGCTGTCATGGTCTGGTAAAAGATCCAGCATGAGCAAACTGGCATGACTGTGAAAATGGTAAAGCAGCTAATAGGTTTTGCAATATGGAAGTTTTAAGTTTTGTTTTTAATGCTGCATTCCTGAGAGTCAAGTCTTGCACCGAGCTTCAAATGCCAGTAATTCTGTGTGCTGGCCCCACTTGCTACCAGGAAAACACCTCCCAGAGCACAGCAACAGCCACAGAATGGTCTCATGAGGCTGCTGCCTCCCACAGACCATTCCAGCAGAGGGATGAGTGGGATGGGGAAAAGCACCCACCTGAGCTCCAGCCCTGGGCTCTTGGCTGTTGTGTGAGCCTGAAGCTCTCCATGAACCACAGGCCTGTCTGGGAGAAAAAAGCAAACAAAGTGAAACCAACAGCCCTCGAGCCATTCAGACATCTAGCTCTTTGATGCCTACATATCTACATGAAAACCACCAGTGATGTGATGGCAGTGGGCATTGCAGGGATTATGTAGTTGTTCACACACACAAAAAAAAAGTAATTTAAATGGGAAATCTTGCAACCTCTATTTGCACTAATAGAAATATACTTTCTCTTGCATTAAGTAGAACCTGTGCACATAGGTCTCAGGCATTGCCCTCTGGCATTGCCCTGCAGTGCAGCCCTGGGCACATGAACTCCTCCTGGGGTGTTTTTGGCCCTGACTCCTGCATGGTAGGGCCACTTGTGGAGGGGAGCTGGTGTTGTGACATGCACGGAGCTGCAGAAATCCGCTGCACTGCGCTACGTTCAGTGTCCACTGGTCATAACCATTGCAAGAAAAAAAGCAACAAGCATTAAATGTCTTGATGGAACAAAAGCCAGGCTTTTAATTTTGTTTTAATGTACTTGACAAAGCTTCAGCATAGAGCCAGGCCAACCTCCTGTAAGTGTGCAAGGGCTGAGACAACTTAAAAACCAAAATATTTATCCCAATAGAGACCTTGCAGCTTATCAGGTAACTGCAGGCCGTGTTTAGGCCATTTTTAACTGGGCATTAAAAGTCTTTTTGACACATGCTTTATTCCCCTACAATAGACCCTAACAGCCCCTCCGAGGCCTTCTACAGCCTTATGTGTAAAATGTAATGGGGATTGGTTTAAAGAGTGGAATTCGACCCAAGAGAGAGGTGAGTATTTGGGGACTACTTAGTCCTCAGTAGTACGTGGGGACTCTTTCATTTGTGGGGCATGTTATTACTCATTAGTGCTCGGGGATGCTGTGTTGTACTCGTTAGCATGCAGCATGGGCTGTCTGGTGGCTTTCTCCATTTAAACATCTCTGTGGTGTGGCACAGCACATAGACCTTCTTCCTCCTACCAGGAAGGAGCTGCAGGACTGGGGGCTGCTTGGGGCAGAAGGGGCATTCCCAGAGAAAAGGACAGCCAAGTCCAAGAGACCAACGTGACTCTGTGGTGCGTGAGAGCCTCTGTGTTTGCACAACTGAGTACACACAGACGGGAGAGCGAAGCATGCCTGCAGGGGAACCACTCATGCTGGGGGATGATTATGTCACTCCAGGTACCACGGTGGACTGGGAACTCCTTCCTTCAGCCCTGACCTTCTGCAGAGGGCAGTGCCACGCTGCTGGCAGACCGACTGTGTTTTGCTGTGTCTGGGCAAAGAAACCACCAAAAGTCTTAGAATTGTGGAATCATTGAGGTTGGAAAAGACCTCTGAGATCACCAGGTTCAGCCAACAACCCATCACCAGCACTACCCACTGAACCACATCCCCAAGTGCCACCTCTACGTGTTTGTTGAACACTCCTTCTCCGGGCAGCCAATGCATCAGCAATCTGAGAAGAAACGTTTCCTGGTATCCAACCTGAACCTCCCGTGGTGCAGCTTGAGGCCATCACCTCTCATCCTATCACCATTACCTGGGAGCAGGGCTGACCCCCACCTCGCCGCAGCTCCTTCTGGTGTGCTGTAGGAAGTGAACAGGGTGGCTCAGGCTGGTGGCAGTTTTTCTCACTTTTACTTTTCCCATTAGCTTAAATGATTCCCAGACTTGTGAACTCAGCAAACAGGGATCGAGTTTTCTCCGGCAGGCAAGGTCTACTCCAGGACTGGAATAGTGCCCGAACTTCCCAGCGGTCAGGAAAAAGCTTGTGGGGAACAGATGAGCGACTCCTTTTGTATTTTCCATCCATTGGGAAAAGCTGCATCTGAAAAAATAATAGCTGGACTGGAAAATGAAATTAGACAAGTCTGAAAAAAATATGGAAACCATCTCTGACCTGGTACTGGAAAACAGTCTCAAGCATTAGAAAGGAGAGAAGCTGAGAGAGGGAACGGACAAGTCTTGGCCTCTGTTGGGAATATGGAAGGAATTATTTCATTCTTTTTCCCCATCTATTTGTTCCCTCTATGGCACTCTGTGTGGCTTTGCCCTCTGTCTTTGTCATAAATATGTGGCAGAGACGAGTTTCTCAGATGTCCCCACCAAGCCATCTGTTTTGCATCTGTGGTTATGCATATGTAAATATTATTATTAATAGTAGCAGAAGCAATCATAATGACAGCAGGAATAGAAACACTATTAATAGTGCGAGCGCTGACGCTGGTGTTTGTGCTGCTGCTGGCGGCCGTGCTGTGTGCCGGGACAGCTCTGCGTCTGGGGAGCACCAGGAGGAGGATGCTGCTATATGGAGCTATCCGTGGGCACGGCCACAGCTGCATCACGATGGGGCTGTGCTGCCCAAGCACCACGATTCCCTGCAGACCCTCACCAAGGACCTTCCTGGGGGGAAATGGCTCCTGACCACCGCCAGCTCTGTGCTGTTCCTGCTCCTACTATAAGGGGAGAAGGATTCACAGTGGGGTGAGCACTTCCCAGCAGCTCCGAAGTAGAAGAAGCTGGAAGAGCTCCATGAAAAAGGTAATTGCGTCATTCCTGCTTATTCGGGGGCTGATTGGGTCCCATTAAGGCTGGGGCATAGAACTGGTTTCTGCACAGCTCAGTGCTGTACCCCGGCTCCAACTCCCAGCCCACGGAATCTCATCCCTGTGAGGATAGTGGGATTTTGGGGTGTGCAGCCTGTGCTGGGAGAGGCACAAGCCAATGAACCATAGCTCAGCACACCGTTCTCCTGCCAGGTTCTCCCTGGATCGAGGCAGTACCTTTGTTCTAATGGGAGGAACGTTATTTTGTTCAGCTCTGGTTGTTTTGCTGGATCTGCAG
>PPHD01009276.1:0-20829 GCA_002909625.1 Bambusicola thoracicus
CTTTTAAAACAAAACCTTTGTCCATCATCCCCCCTAAAACATCATCAGAATTTAGAGTACAAAGGACTGGTAAAGTATTTTTGAATCTATTCCACTCTTACAAACTCTAAGTCAGCACTGTCTATCATTTTTGCGAAGACAGCATTGTATTTCTTATGTGGCTACTCTAAATTCCTACCTACAAATTACTGCAGAAATTACAGAATAAATTTAAATTATAATGCAGAAAAACAGCTCCTGTAAGGAGGACACTTTTAATGTAAAACATGGGATTTTGACATCATTCTGGACTTGTTTTCACATCGCTTGGGATTTTAAGTTGCTCTCAGTAAGCCCAGTTAAACTGCAATATGGAAAAAAAAAAAAGCTGTAGTGATGGAGGTAGAGGAAAAAGTGGGAGAGAGGCAGATTTGTCTTCACCACAGCCATATCTCCTACTCTGGTGAGGATTTTGTTCTAGTTAGGGATGTCTTACAAAAGCATATTTCGTTGACTGAGCAAAGGTCATGGTCAAAAAATCCAGTAGGATTTGGAGCCTCAAGTCATATACTCTGAATGATTTGGCACTGCAGAGCATCTCTTTAGATGTTAGTAGAGGTTAGGCACCTTGGTATCTACATTACTGAAAAGAAGAGTAAGGTCTCCTGTGGAAAATCTAAATCTTGGTTTTCGTTCCTGTAGCTGCTATGTTTTACTCTTGTGACTCTAAGGAACTTTTACTTTGAGAGTGCCTTCCAATACCAGTCCGTTCTCTCCTGGCATCTCTGTTTTTCGTCTAGGCAAGTGGGAGGTTCCTGTAATTAGGAAGCAATGACTTTGTACTGGGTAAATCAACGCTCTTCTGAAGCACTGTTTTTTGTTATCTAGAAGCTTCCCAGATATGAAAAGGTTACTAGCATTATATTAGAAATCATCATCTAATGATTTTTTTTCCCACCTTCCTTTGTACTGCACCATTTGAATTGTCACAGAAAGGTTTTGAAGAGAGAACCATACAGTTCTTTCAGGACATACAAAATCATTTTTCATTTGACATCCATGTCTGAAATAATTTTGGCTAGTTGTAAGGACTGAACAGTTCTGAACACAAATACCAAAATCTTAAACTGTGTAACTGACGTTCTGAGCAACTTTGATGAGATCTTTGAGGAGTAGCATCTGGGAAGGCATAGGAAAAAAAAAAAAAGCTTATTGGAAAATAGAAGTGTAATGCTTGTTTTTTGATCATATGACAATGATATTCATTTATGTTGCACCCTTGTTATGTGACCTTTTTCATGTGTATTGTCTGGTGCTGCCTTTTGGAAGCATTTTATTTTTTTTTGTGCAGATCTTCTGACACATTTTGTACCAGTTTACTAAAGGAAATAACTACTGGGTTTACAATTTCAGCCCTCTGTAAGCCACTGAATCCTCATGGAAAATGTCTTGAAATACTCTTCCGTGGAGATGATTCTAGCCATGTAGTACATTTTCTTTCTTTTGTTAGCTTAAGTGAGATTTGCAGCAAAATGAATCCTACTGCTGTATTGGTTTGCTGATCCCTGGTGCTTATCCCCTTGCTGAATTCCTCATTGTCTATGATGCTAACAGCGGTGTGGTGGAAATATTAATGCTGTTTTAAGTGAAGGAGAGATACTTCAGAAAGTAAATGACCAGCATGGTCAGTTGAATTTTAGCATTAGATTTTCTGGAAAAGGGATTCATACTTTTTTTTTGCACAGTTTAAAAAACAAAAATTCCAAATATAACTTGAAGACTTGTGACACTAGCTTTAACTATGCAATATGTAGTTTAGGAAAGCATGTTCAGTTCCATTACTCCTGAAGAGAAACTGATAAAGAGATCTTGAAGAAATGATTTTATATAGTTAACAGGTCATTTGCAGTTACAGTATGGGGCAATCAAGTGACTTGTAGTAAGCTATCAAACCTATTCAGGGATATGATTCTATGATATAAGCTGGTGACTGCTTTGCTATCACTACTTGGTATGGTATGTATAAATTATCTCTCTGTGCTTTATACTTAGTGGTCAGATCGACCTCTGCACTGGAATTTTAGTTCATTTTTAGTACAACCTTTTCATTTGTTGTTCTCAGTGACATATTTCAGATGAAGTTACTTTATTGAAATTCTCTGGGGAAATCATAGGAGGAGGAGATTAGAATTGAATTGTTAGCGCAAAAACATGCTTCATTAAGTTGCTAAAAGAGCTACTTAGAGGACCTTTTTTTGCTGCAGCATGTATGGATAAAAGTGTATTGATTGTGCACCAAGCCATATTTTTTCCAAACCTTCCCCACTGTTTTTCACAGGAGGAGAATGGAGAAAAAAAAAGAATATTTCTATATATGTATATATGTATTCTTTCTTTTGGCTACTTAATTCTGTTAGACACTTCTAGACAACAATAATGTAGTGTGTTGTTTTTTTTTGCTAGCACTGCCTCTTTGCACAGCTTGGCTTAGATGCGTTTTGAGTTATCCTTCGGTGAACAAGTACAGGCCACTTATTTCACAGAAAAAGTGCTGAATGAATCATCTTGCTTTCCTCCCTCTTCCTTTTTCTCCAGCCTTCAGCATATTTGTATTGCCTGAAAAACAGCCTTGCTGTGAAATTTTGCAGAAGTTCATTATATAATCTCCAAGCTTGGGTTGCCGTCAGCATTCTGCAGTGAACTTGCCATGGTTGCATTTATTCTTCTCCAGTTTGCCGTGATAGTGGTTTTCAGTACCTTTTGTGATCCATCCTTTGTTTTTTCTGGAACAACAAAAGGCAATGTAACAGATTAAACAGTTGGGTGGGTTCACAGTATGTATTAGCTTGGGCAGGTCCAACGCATGGACTGCATGCAGCCCAGCACAGCTTCCACTGTGGTGGGATCTCTGCACTGAGCTCTCATGATGGTGACCCTTCCCCATTGAGCAGCCCCACCCTGCCCTGGGCACACAAGTGTCACTTAGCACCAGCCAAACATCAGTTTGCTATTAACCCTACCTGGGCTGAAACCAGAATAGCGCAGTGCCTGCTCAAGATATGGCAAATAATTTAATGCATTTTGATACACTGACTAAACATAGTCCTGTGAACAGCGAAAAACATGCAGCTGTGCCTTCTATTCTGATAAAGGAATTTAAGAACAGATTCCAAGATTGAAAAAAAAAAAGATATATTTGCAACTCCATTTCCAGTTAACACGAATACATAACCTGCAGATTTTCAAATGGAATGTGTAGAGTTGTAATCGGGCACTCAAATCAAAAGTCTGGTTGGATCTCCTTACCAGACTTCTATATGCCCTGTCTTAGCAGAGAGAAATATCCTTTCACTCGACAGCAATAATGGGTCCCCTCTAATGGTGCAGATTGTTATGAATGCGGTCTCTTGTTCATCACTGACAGAAATGCATAAACCGAGACAATTCCTCTTCATTCAGTGCAGCCCAGGCAAGGCAAAAGGTTGAACACTCATGCATTAGCTGAAGCCCATTGTTGAATTTGCTTTACAGTGAAGTAAAGAACAGCAACGCACTCATTTTTGCACCCTAACCCCTTTGCTGCTTCCCATAAGTTAAGGGGTAATTTCCCCTCTCCTCTACTGGGAGTTGACTGTGAGCAACTTCAGTGTGAATTCTTCTTACACATTTGATTACACTGATTAGTTAAGCAGAAATCACATCCACAGTAGGAATCTGTTTTTCATCTTTGTTGTTCATTACTGTCAATTTTAACTAATTAAATCCCCTTTGATTTTAAAGACTACATCAACTTACTGCTATTACTGTGGATGTTTGTTTGAATCATCTGTACTTACCTTTGAGTTTTAACTATCTCTGCCTGCAATAAGTCAACAGAAAGTTCAAAATTAATGAAATTTGAAACTTCTCAAGGCTTAAAAGCATCAAACCACCTGAAGTATTACTTATTATAGTTTTGAGATATCTTTGCAATTTACCTCTGTATTTTTGCGTGTTTAAGCTAGTACCTTATTCTTAATTCAATAACTCGAGATACAGTGTTACATTATTTAATGCTATCAGTCCTGCATCTTGACTCACTAGCTGCTTCCCTCATCTCAGCATCTGTACAACTGGAAGAAAAACCATCCACAACTGTCGACGTTGTCCACTTTCAAGCTCACCCTGACTCTCTGTTGCCTTAGTGTCTTCTAAACATTTCAGTGTTCCATCAAAAATTATTTAGTCTGGCGCTTCTCTCTCTTTTTTCTTTTTTTTTTAATTTTGGGAAATGTATGTGAGCAGAGATAGAATTATTTGAAAGATAAAGCAGATTGTTTGTTTTCAAAAAAGGATTTTTTTCAGTGTTTAAAAAAATAAAACCTCAAAAAAAAAACCAACCCACCCGACCACAGCAGACTACAATTTAAAGTATGACTAATAACAAATTAAGCATGAAAGAATCCTGTGCACCAGCACAAAAGCTTTGTGATGAATATAATGCTCCTGTTGCAGTATTATCCTCTAGTTCATGTTAATTATTAAATTTTGAGTATCTGAAAGAGAAGATGGAAGCAACTGTGTTTCTAATGAATCTGTAATGAGTTCTAAGGCTGGGTAACCATGTGGAGTTGAGGGATTTGCATAATAATTATTGTAACTGGACTAAAACTATACAGCTATAGGGCTCTTTTGCAGAAGAAATGAAATTGTCTCAGCATTGAGGGAAAATTCCGGTTTTGTAGCTTGGCCTGTGATACCATAACAGTAACTAAGGAAAAAGAACTGTAAGGAAGATGAAGTGATGGCACTTCACTCGTGCATGTGTAGAAGTATGCCTGAAAGCAATGGAATTTACGATCTGTATAATTACCAGGAAATAAATTTGAGTTTTATACTAATTGGATCTCCTTCAGTCAATATCAGAGCGCAGAAAGACTAAGTAAGTCTTAGCATAGTGTAGGTAAAATCCTCCCCAGCATCCTTACACCACCGTACGCTGAGATGATTCTTTTTTAGTATGATGATCAACCATGAAGGAAAATGTACTGTTTGATTTCAATCGCAGGAAGATGATCTTTACTTAGCTCTTAGATATTGTATGCTAGTTCTGATGGTTATTTTCTTCTTTTTGTTCAGTTGACTTTCTACTTACATTCCTAAAGAATACGATCAATAGTCCAACACTGTACTTACTGATTTTGTGTAGCATAGTAGGAAATAATTAAAAAATTGTATTTTGACTGGGTCCAGGAGAGTATGAGAGATCTCAAACAATGAGCTGCAAACTGTACAGTAGTACAGTTCTAGAAGCAACCAATGTTTTATAACAAAATTACTTCATCTGTATGCTACCTGTCTTTATTTATTCCTTCTTTTATTCTGTCAGGACTTATTTTTCATATTGTATAAATGTAGCATTTTCTTGTGGATATCACAGGGTAGAATTCAAATGAGCCCTGTTCCGTCTCTAAATGGTGTGACTGAAGAACACTTGTTACACAGTATTATGCTTCCCATTCAAAGCACTGTGTAGGACTAATAATTTTCAGTCAGTTATTACTCTTTGGTTTTCTTTCTCCTTCTGTTCTATCAGGTAGTCAATCGTTGCTGCTTTGTTTCATCTCACAGCCAGCTTGCTTTTCATTCTGTAAGGATCCTTTTCTGACCTGTTTTTCCCAAACACTTACTACTAATAGGTTCTCAAGATTTCTGTGATTTCACTGCACTGATTATTTCCCCAGGTTTGTTTTCTATTCTACTGCAGTGTTTCTACAGGCATTGCCCTGCTTGCATCTGTCAGCATTTTTCTGGTGACTGTGGATGTTGGATGCTCTAAGACCAGTGGTTGATTCTGTCACTGGCAGACAGTGAGGGAAAATACCTCTGGTTCTTCCCCATCACAGGAAGCCACCTGTCTGTGTAGCTGGATAGGATTCTCTCTTCATGTTGTCTGCAGGCATCTTTGAGAGTGAGCTCCTCATGAGGTGTAGCAGGCACTGTTCAAGTCATTCCACTCTTTTCCTTCCAGTGGTGCATACATCTCAAGCTAGGCCTTTTCCTTTTTCCTGTGCCCTACACGTGAGCATACCGTGGTAATTCATTAGTCATACGCTGTTGAAAGATCGAGGACAGCAGCTACTGGCAGAGCACTCAGAGCAGTATTTGGTCAGCAGAACCAACCAGCTCACCTCTGCCCATAGGCTCATTCATCTCAATGAGAGATGTGTGCTCTCCTTCAAACTGTCTTGCTGCCATGGGCAGTCCCTTGCAAAGATGGAATTTTCTTTTTCTAATGTCTGATCTCCAGAGTGTAAACTTGAAGTTGAATGAAGTCAGTGTCACATAGAGACAGAAAACACATAGGTTAGTTCTACACTTATCTGATTCCCATTGCTCTTAGACAATATAGAGAGAATTGTATTTTCTTTCAAATTTGAAGTCCTTTATTGTGCTGTCTTTGGTCCCCATCTTAACTGTTGCAGATAGGAACCTGTCTGGTCTATGTGGTCTTCTGCCCCTAGCATCCAAGGTCTTTCCACTCTTTTGGCACTCTGGGCACAGCAAGCCTCAACAGTTGAAATTTTCCTGCATTTGCAGGTGGGAAGTACCCGCTGTAGCTGTACCATCTCTCCAGCTGAAGTGTGGTGGTGAACTGGGTGCCTGTTCAGCAGCTGATCTAGTTGATGCAGGATTTCTATTGCATTCAAGAAGTTTCTTTTAGGGAATTTCTTTCTGTGTTTCGAGTCCAAGAAATGTGAGTCCAGATGAGGTGATCTGAATTCAAGTCAGATCAATACGTGTCTGTTGCTGAGCTGAAGTGATCTGTTAATGGTGTCTGTAGCTGTGAATGACTTGATTAGGAAGAGAAGAACTGATTGATAAGCTTCTTTTCTAGCAGAATGACAAAATGATCTGGCTTCTCTGAAGTCGTGTTGCTTTTGAATCATGACCATGATATTTTTTATGCATTTCTGTACTCCAAAACCTATTTTTATAAATGGAGTCTCTAACAAGCATTAACAAATACTTTTCATTCAAGTGCAATTTCAGGAATATTTTGGAGACACAAATGGATATGTTTCCTACAAGCAAATGGTAGTGTTTTTTAAACTGCCTGTTTTTAGTTTCTCAACCAAAAACAATCAAGAGATTAGCAAGCAATGATGTTTGTCCCTAATTCCCATATCAAAGCTGTTTGTGTTAACTAGATAAAATGTACTCTGATGCAATGTGTGCAGTGCCTGTTTATTAGCAAGAAGGATAAAGTGAAGTTATCCTTGCTTGACCTGAATTTTTTTCTTTGTTTTGTGCTTTTACCTGGATGCTTCTAAAGCATTTAAATGAAGAAAAAAATAATTTGCATTTGATCTGCACTAGTATAATTTTATCTTCTTGTTCTGTGTTTTATTACTTAATTTAAACCAAAGCTGCAAGAGCTAAAGGGTAGTGTTAATAAAATAGTGCTGTTCTTTCAAAAAACCCCATGCAAGTTAATGCTACTGAGACTCGTGCATTTTTAAAGTTTTATTAGAGGACAGTGCTACTCAGTAAAGAAAACTGTGACTTCCTAATTCTTAAAATTGTAAATATATATCTATATATGTTTGTACAAGTGTAATGTGAAGGGTTTTCACCATGAAAACTATTGCCATAGCTTTGCTATCTCATTTGCATCGATTCTGTGCATTCCAATTGAGCCTCAGAACCACTATATTTTGTATGTGTCTTACCTTTCCATACAGATCCTCATTAAGAGGAGGTCAAACCTCTGACCCTTTGCTCTGTCCTTCTTGCATCTTCTTGAGCTGGTTACCTACTGTGAACCGTCAGTGCTCATCAGAAGTTGTAGTCTTCCAGGCTCTGTCTGTGATTTTTATGCAGGTAGACAAAGGAGCTATGATTGTGGCAAATAAATTTGTGCTTCTTTTTTCAATGGCAGTGTTGTGAGCCCTATTTGAACTCTTTGATTTGATGTGTAGTGCCTCACCCCATCAGTAATTTGTTCCAGCATACTTTATCATGAATCTGATACAATCTTCATGGAAAAGATGAGCTAGTCACTTTAAATCCTAGAATATTTTTGTGAAGTATGCGGACGATTTAGGGCTATTTTGATGTGACATCCCTGAATGCTATGGGAGATTGTTGAACTCAAAATCAATTATTATTGGAGAAAGTTTAATTGCTCAGGGTGAACAATTAAAGACAAATTTTGCAGTTGTGGTTTTGGTCCCCAAGAACTGGAAGTGCTGAGATGTGCTCATTCAGAATCAATCAGAATCAAGAGAATTCAAAGCCGAATACCATTAGTGAGAGAATTAGTAGTGGAATTTGTTAAAATTGACCTTTAGAACAAGATAGATAGGATAGATTACTTTTTCACTTTTCCAGGTGTGTGCATACCATCTCTGGAAGGAGTGGGCATTCTGTTTCACATGAGACTTTATCTCACCTAAATGACATAGAAGTGCTTGAAGCTTGTATCTCAAAGTCTGTGGGTTTGGTTTTTTTTTAAGGCTTTTGCTGAGAGTGTTTAAGGTAAGCCAGTTGCTGATGCTCATGCTTCTATTTTTTGTGGTTTGTACTCCATTGATTCTTGAGCATTCTGCTTCTCTTTTTACCTCTTTGTTTCACTGATATATCAATAAATATTTCAACTTAGCTAAACCTTATCCAGAACAGATATATTTTTCTAAGGGGCTTCACTGAGTGTGTGGGGGCACAAAAGTTTTACAAGGAAATACAATAAATGATAGCAACATGACAAAATCTAAATAAAAACATTACATTAAAATGTCACTTGATTTGTGCTTGGAGTGGGTGTACCCTGTTATGCCCTATGGGAAATAACTTGCATGTGACGTGTTGTGCTGATGCAGCACATGAAACAGCTGTTCACGCTGAGGTTGGCCTTTGTATGTTTTGGCCATTCAAGTACGTGATGGGATAGAAGTGTTGAGCTGGATGCGTACTAAGTAATGCAGCTAAAACAGGATTTTGCTGAAATTATTTATATCAGCTGCTCTTTCAAAGATGCAGACTTTGGTGTCCATGCAGAACAGATATGGAAGTTAGTTTTGTGCCAGGGGATCTTTCTGTATCTCATTTACTGTCTTTCCCCTTCTCTTCAAAACAAAAATCATACAATTATGTATCAGATGTGAAATGAGCCACCGTGGTATCTCCTGCCTCTGCAGCGGTTCCTATGCTGTGTCTTATTCCCTAAAGACTTGCTCCCCTGGTGGGTTTGCAGCCCACTTCAGCTGCATGTGGTTTCTGGGTTAAGGTGAATGCTCACACTAATGCAGTAAGAACACGGATAGTTGATGTCAAAGCTTAGTGCTGTGGCCGCAGATAGATGAGATGCCTTTGTTAACAGCCTTTTCAAGAAGGGTGAATAGAAGTAGAAAAAGGAGGTCAAAAGCAGAGCCCTACTGAGAGGGGTGAGAGTGCATTTCTGTGGCATGTACCAGCCTATTAACTTTTTGCTTTGACCTCTCCAACTTATACTCTCCCTTTGAGGCAAGTTTGAGGGCCCCCTTGGTAGGCATTGTCAATTGTAATCTGCAGATCTGGCATCTGGGTTGCTCTGCCCTCCATGATCTGTTGGCCTCCTTCAGGTCTCCTTTGGTGAGGGGTGGTAAATTCATGTGCAGGAGACTGGGAAGCAGCTACCTTAACAGTGGCTATATTTGGCATCAAGGATGCCACAGATCTTCTGAATCGCTCTGGGCCTTCAGATAACACAGTGATCCAGACTATCATCTGTGATGGAATACATGTTGGCAAGATGCATTATGTCCTCTTCTACAGGTGAGGGGTGGGATTTGGATTAACCTCAATAATGCTCTTTGAAATGAAATGCCAAAAATAGCCTTAATTTTGGTTAGAAGTTTAATAGACTTAGTCCGGGGATCTGTTAAAGCAGCATGCAATTCAGAGTAGCAAACTGAGCCATTGGACTGTTGAATTCAGCTCATGTCTTTGCCTCAAATTCCAGTACTGACATAGTGCCTATGCACTATGACCCTGAACAGGTCTTCTGTTAGCTGTCATAACCAGGGTGTGCTTGCTTTCTGCATTCAGTAGACATTTCATCTGCTTACTGTCTTAGAAAAAAGTGAGAATCCTCTCTTCTTTTCAGAAGTTGTAGTGGCAATAAGCACATTTATAGGAAGCTGAGATCTGTCCTTAAAGCTGTCTAGACACACAAAGCTGTGTCTTTACTCTAAAGCTTCTTGATTTGAAATAGTTGTGGTTCCAGCCAGCCTGAGTTCCCATCATTGCAGCCAAAGCACATTCCTACTTCCATGCTTTTTGTAAGAAACTTTTCCCTGAAATTAAAGTTTTTGAACAGTGAAGGATTTTGTCCTCTGTTGTCCATCTGGTCCCTTTCTTCACATCTGGAATGCTGTGATTACCCAATCCACAGCACCAGAGATGATTTAAGAATCTTAAAAAAAAAAACAACAAAAAACAAACAGCAGAAATTTATGGAAAGGATTTATTTCTAGGGTTTTTATTAGACCTTTATTTAGGCTTTTTATTTCTAGGGTGTCTGTATGTTTTTCTTATGTCTAATGAACCTTTGCATTGTTGTGCACTTTCTAAGGATGAAATTGACCTCAAGAAAGCTGGAGGTAACCACTGAAACTATAGTCTATTTCTTGCTCAGTTTAGATCAAAACAATAAAAAGGAAGGGTAATGACTCTTATTTTTGTTATATATGAGATGAGTTATGTCTGTGTTGCATTTCCTATGCCCCGGAAGAAAGATGGTTATGTTAACAACTTTAAGAACTGATATTGTCTCAAAAAAGTACAAATTAAATACAGGCAATCCAATTTAGTTTAGTGCCTTAGCTGCTAATTTCTTGGCTAAGGAGGCCACAAGATAAAAGTTAATCAAAGATGATTCTTACTAGAATATAAGGTTTTTTTTTGTTTTGTTTTGGTTTTTTTTTTTTTGACTGGATGATAGAAGCCGTTGCACCAGGATTTCTTTCTGTCCTCCTTCATTTTGTCTGCCTCTCTGTTCTTCCCTGCACAGTGCAAGCTTGGCAGGTCTGCCCTGCCATCTGAATCTGGGTAAGTCATTACATGGCTGGCCGACTGCAGAAGGCTGGCATGCCCTGGGAGCTCGGGCAGGGGATCAGAAGATGGCAGTGTTTACTTACCATAGGGATCCAGTGCTGCCAGGGTGCTCTTGGAGTGCTGGGCTGGAGACCAGCCCCTGGAGCATCTGCTGCAGAGAATGGTCCTGGTCGTCCTGAACCTTCAAGAAAGGGAAAATCTTACTTTCCAAGTAGAAAATGGATGACTAAGGTAGCACTTGAAGTTAGGATGGAAAATGGTTTGAGGAGAGCTCCTGTAACTGCAGAGAGTAGGTTTTAAGGAATCGCTAAGAATCTTAAGAGGAAAAGTTGGTAACATCAGGCACTTAGAGTTGAAGTGTCAGAAATTTCTGAACTGGCCGTGCCTGGCCAGTTGTGTATTTGACCAGCTCAGCTGGCCAGTAGCTCTTACAGATCATCCAGCCCAGTGGGATGACATGTGCTCATAAATAAAAATTGAAAACATCAAAAAAACCCAAAAAAACAATGTTAACAATTTTCAAAGAACTGCAGCTGTCCAGATATCACAGAACTTCCCCCAAGAATACATTTCTGAGTAAAGATGCAATGGCAAAAATCAGATTTCAGCAGCTGTATTTTTCTGTGCTGACATACTCCACTTTCAGTATTAGTGAAGCAGTACTTGTCCCCTGCTGCTGATTGCTGTGTTGTACCCTGTTTGAATATGTTCTGGGGAAGACCACGGAGAATGGAGCTATTAAAAAATTTGCACTTCTCTGGGATAATTTCAAATGAATCATTATTAAGCAATTCTGCCTCACAACTTTTCAGAATGTGAGTGTTTAATTGCTCTTACTCAAATGCATTTTCTTAGGGAATGGTTCCCCTTTGGACAGTCCCTTTCTCTTTGGGTAATTTAGTCTTAAAAGTGATGAAAATTGGAATAACGCACAATTAGGAATAATAGTTACACAAGTCTCTCATTAGGGAAGCAATAGCAGACTGACAGTCTCATGTGAAACAAAGAAAGCAAAAAGAGATTTTTCTCCTCAGTTTGCCCTGACCCTGAGTTGATACATCTTGAAGAAATCTGACGCAAATTCCCATGCATTTGTATCTGTATATGTCAAACAGAAAGTTCTAATTGATGTTTCTGTGGGGATATAGAAACACAGAATGACAGAAAATCTTTTATTTCCACGGAATAAAATATTTAGCAGCTTTTCTGCCTCTTTAATAGATATAAAACATGTAGGAAGAAACATTCCCCATCAACAACCCAATAGAAAAGAAGAACAAATTGAAACAAAGAAAGAAAGGACCTCATAAATCGATCTTACAAAATCTAGAGAATTCAAATGCAGTGGAGTACTCCTGAAAAGGAGGAATTTTAATCACAGTGACTCCTACTGAATCTTGCAGTAAAATGTTACTTCTCTGCCTCTGTAAATTCATTTCTGCTTTGAGTCTAATCCTTCTAAGGCTAATCTGAGCCTTACTATGCTACTAAATAGGTAGATACAGCAAATAATCCATTGGTTTGTGTCACTCTATATGTTTCAGAAGCACTTATACCAAACACCTTTTATTTTGTTGATTGCTCTATCTCATCTGTTTTTGCAGTTGAGTTTTCATGTAATAGTAGGGGTCTTATAGCGCTTGCTTTCTGAAATACGCCTTTTGTTAGTTTGTATTCTGCTTATGTATTCCTTTTCTTTCAATTTGTGTGTAGTTTCTCATCTTCCTTGTGTCACTGCAGTCCATATAAAGCTTTTCCTTTTTTTTTCTTTTCCCAGCTGAGTCTTTGCCAGCTACTTGTAATTTACTAAACACCTATTTCTGTTTTACACACCAGTTTGCACTGCAGGTAGAGTAGAACCTGTTGTGTATTTGTATGCTGTTCTCTTCTAAACAAACATGCCCAATATCTCATACAGGCAAATAATTTCATTCTTACAATTTCATCCACAAGGAAAATTCCAGCTATTTAGCTGGTAATGATTAAGAAACAGGAAGCATTTCACAGGGTTTTTTGGAACATCCCTTGGCTTCATCAGAATTATAGTCCTGAGTTAGAACTTCATTGTGATATCCCTTTTCCTGCTGTGTCTGTACTTCTATTCCAGCAGTTTTGTTCAAAGATGCTGTTTGTGATCTATGAAATTCATGAACTACTTGCAGAGGTTTCTGCTTTTGTGAATGCTCGTGTGCTGTTGACTGAAAAAGTAAGTAGTCCTACAGTATATTACTGGGATCATACAGTTTATTGTTACTGGGAACTCTCTGTCTCAGCATTATATAATTGTGACTTTTTGCTTTGTGGCTGTGTGCTTAATTGTGCTAGGTAGTGGTAGTATGCTTTCCGTGGTAGAAACTGAATAAGCTTTTCTTAGCTAATTGCATTTTCATGTAAGAGGTACATGCTATGTTGAATTCTCAGATCCTCTAAGTTATCCTCATACTTACCTGTTCTTTTAATTTGGATGGGAAAGAAAGTGTGTCTATGGAAACTAGAGGATTTCCACATGACCTGCAAGTTTATTTTCCCCTGCTTTAGAATAGGTCAGCACTGCTTATCAGGCCTTGGGGTCACTGGCATCAGGCTGCACTTGTGTGAGCTGAGGCATTCTGGTCTCTCCCGGAGGCAAAACCAGCCTTCTTCTGAGAGGCTCTTAGCCAAGATAGGAGAGGATTTCCTAGAATTTTAATCACACCCTTTATGATTTCACCCAAACTAAAGTGCTTTTGTGCAGTGCTAATTGACCTGATGTTCTGGTTTTAGATTCGTGGTAGTAACCCTTGGAGCTAATTTACAGAATGTGCTTTGAACTGAACTTGGTAATGCAAATATAATGTCCTATTAACAAACTATGAATGGCTCCTACTGGGATTTGTACAATGATTCTGAGCTCATTATTACTGTCATTCAATACTATGGATGAGTGGAGGAAAAATAATTAAACAAAACAGTACTTTAAATCCCAACAGGAATATAAAATCAACAAAGTTGAAAACCCACAAGTCTTAAATTGTGTTTAATATATACACTTTGTGGAAAGGGAGGGGCAGCAGGGATATGTGTTAAACATTCAGCATAAATGCCCAGCCTAATTGGATGGAAAAATTGATACTCAGTGAATCATTTATTTTCCTCAAATGATTCCACACTTCTCCAAATTTAAAACTGATAATGTTACATAGAAAATTGTGTAAGAAGTATTTTCTTCTAATCCTCTTTTAAATGTAAGTCATCCTCCAAAAGTGTTGCTTGGGGATTTAGCTGTGTGACTTCTACTGATATCACTGGAAGTTTCACAGCTAAAATGCACAATCACAGCTTTGAAAATGCCTTTTGCAATCTAGCACTGTGGAAGCATTGCTGTGTGAGCATTTTTCAGTCCTATGGGTTGGCCAGGTGTGAGCAGCAAAATCTGTGAGAGACCTTGACACTCAGAAAACTGCTGCACATTCCTCAGCTTTCCATAAGCGTACAGGCTGATACAAGTCCACTTATATTAAACTATCGGTATTCAGGCCTAGCCTTTAAAATTCAAGTGGGAAAAAGGAGAGGAAGGAAGACCAAAAAAAAAAAAAAATTGGACGTTCATCTGACATATCAGTCAGTCAAGCAAAAAGGCAGCAGCTCAGTTGAGAAAATGTGCAGCATGCACTTGTCTCTGCTCAGACCTCAACTAAGTGCCTTAGATAGCAGGCTTTAACATGCTCATCAGCTGCCAGACCAGCTCAGACCCGCAGAGCTTTCCCTTGGGCTCAATTCGCTAAGCAGTCACTTTCCAACATGATCTTTATTATGACTTTTTCCTACTTGACTCCATCCACTTCTCTTTCTGGAAAGCAGCCTTGTAATACCGCTGTTGCTAAGGATTTTTGGATGTCCTGAAGATTAGAAGCTTGACTTAACCAGAGTTTGACTTCTAGTTCATCTTTTCAAAACTACTTCTTAAAAACTTAAATGATTCCAGATGATACTGGAAAGATAATTTGAGTCGTAAAGATTAAATTGATAAATATTTGCAGTCATACTTACAGAACATTTGATATTAGAACACGTTAAATTAAGCTAGAGTAGGAAGAGTCTACATCAGCCATCAGGAATTTAATTCAAAAATCAACAGAATGACCAGCAAAGTGCCCTCAAATTGCAGACTTGGAAGTCTCTGTTAGAAGTTTTCTTTTCTGGTAGTAAATTAAGCACTGCAAATTTAGTATTGGGAGGAAAACCAGAAGTAAAATTCCCTGTGGTACTGGGAATGATTTACAGCCTGAGGAAAAAAGGAATTCGAAAGGCAGAGGAAGAATGAAAAAAAGAAGAAGAGAAGAGAAAATGGGAAGTAAACCACATAGACTTAGGAGTCAAGGAGGAAAACATCTGTGGAAACATGGCAGGTAAAATGTACAGAAATGAAAATCATAGAGACCATTCAAGAGAAGGGGCCAACTACACCAGAAGTGATTATTGTGAGTAGGGAGGAAAAAGAAAAAAAAAGACTGCATTAAAGCATTGTTCTGCTTTGAAGAACCAGTCAATTCATCCTACTTACAGTATAGCCAGGCTGAGATGATGCACGAAGGGCAAGGACTTGAATGCCTTTCTTTTAAGGACGTTACTCTAGCAGAGGTCCTTTAATTCAAGTAAAAGATTTTCTGTTGATTCTGAAACTGTCAGCTTCAATTGAGAAAGACATTTTGAACTTGTAATAGGGCTGCTTTTTGTATCATCTCTCAATGTAAAGTATGATTAAGTCTCTTCCTTAGCCAAAAAGATTACCAGGAAGCTTAAGTATTTCATGGTTTGTCTGGATAACGTGCGCATTTATCTCTGGCTGTGGTGACAGAAGAGGGTATCAAGGAAAAAGTATTAAAATACAGAGTAACGTGGGTGGAAATTACCTGGTAAAGTGCACTGTGGAAGGTTTTTTCTTCCACTGGAATGTTATTGGAATCTCGTTTACTGTGCAATTGAAATGTACTTCATCACCTTATAGGAAAATGCTTCATGGATGCCACCTTAATTTAGGGATGTTAAAGATGTCTTTTTCAATATCTCCAGTGAATTAGAATTTTGTGCTAGAAAGTAAGGAAGCTAATAATGATTTTATACTTTAAGCATTACTTTTAAGTTAGACAATTAAATCAGTAATTGTGTCTTGAAAACGGTTCAGAAAATACCTGTCCACTTGACAGCATGCACTTGTATCTGTGCATCTGCCCTTTAGGTGTTCAGGGTTAGTAAGGGCGTTTAGTGTGTATGCATTCTTGTAGCTACATCTGTTTTGTTCAACTGCTGGAATTTTTCCAAATCTGTTTAAATCTCTGCTCCAGCTTTAAAGGCTAATAGGTGAAAGGCATTTAAGCGGTGACTGCATGTTCATGGTCAAAAGCATAATGTTTACTTGATATGTCAAGTGTAGCTAAATATTACTGATGAGCTTCATGAAGTTTGTGAGCAGTTTGAATGGTGCTGGGAGGAAGAGGTCAAAACAAAGATTATTAGGGATTAAGAAAAGCAGTACGCTAAGGTTGTCTGCTTCAGTTCTCCTGCCTGGAGTGACTGCAGAACAGGCTCTGCTCAGCAGCTCCGTGTTTTTCAGTTGTTTTTTGTAATTGCAATGCAGTGAACATTCCTGATACAGCCAACAGTGGCCAACTGATTTACAAAGGGTTTCTGAAAACTTCAGTGTATCAGACAATGTGCTACACCTTCCTTCTCTATCTTGCTCTTCACTGTCAGCTGTTCTTCAAAAAAGAATTTGCTGCTTTTCCACAGATGTTCTGTAGTTTGAAGACCTGTTCTTGGAGCTTCTTGGAGAAAACTCCAGTGCAAAAATGCAAGTTGGTGCTATCTGCTATTAGCGTTTTAAAGTGTTGGTGTAGTAAGTCACTACTTTATTTGATGTCATTTCAAGGTTGTTAAAAATAGCCTGCAATGCTGAATATTCCTTTTTCGCGTAGCTACTGCAATTTGTACTAGTTCTAACCTTCACGGTATACCTTTAAGCTCTACTTTCCTTTCTTTAAAATAATCTAACGGACTGATGTTTTAGCAGTCATTTGTTCTACTGGGGTGAAGATGTCATTTTCCATTCTCAGTGGTAACATTAGTCTTTTTTTTTTTAACACAATTTTTTTCTTGTTGCTTTTCAAAGTGCTTACATCTGTACTCATCTCTCCCTTTCATCTCTTTCAGTAGCCAGATTCCATGGCAGCATTTGGAAGCAAATTCCAAAAAAAAAACACCTTTTTTGCTCGGCTGTTTTGTTGTGTTTTCAGCATTAAATTGTTATATTCATTGCAGTGTAAAATATATTTTATCATCTAGATGAAGGCTGTCTCTGTGTAGGTGCCAGGATTCTCACTGGATTGTATAGTTTGACTAACCAACAGCTTAAACTGTAGAAAAGATAATCAATAATATTAATACTATCAGGAGACTTCACAGAGTCCTTTTTATTTTGAAAGATTTTCTGGAAGAGCTAGAAAGTGTCAAAAAAATCTTTGTGTTTCCTTTGTGACCTTGAATTAAAAAGCCAAAGTGGTTTGCTCATTTAATATAATCTTTTATTGTAACTCCAGAACTGAAATATTAGGTGTAGTACTGAATACTTCAAAGTTCAGTGAAACAACCACTGTGAAAAGAAGTTAAACCAGGTACTGTTTTAAGTAGCTACAAGGTTACTTAGAAGACTTGACATTGTTTGACTGTTGTGACATATGTCTGATCATCTACCAGATCATCCCTATTAGCAATGAGAGACGCCGTTTGGCCAAAAATTAAATTGAGATTTCTTGTAGTTTATATTCTCAGTCAAAACTAAGTTTGACTTTCTCCTTTTCATGATATAGGTATTAGGTATTCTGTTACTGCCATGAAGCTTAGCCAGTGAATATAGCCTAATTGTCCTCTGCTGTTTATCTTGGATGGCTATATAAATGGCTTGTTTGGGATCTCTTTGTTTTATACAACTGTGTTAAAATAAATCTTACTTTCAGGAAAAACTTGTGGCAGTTCAAGTAACAAGTTTGAACTCTTTTGGTGCCTATGCACATGTCGAGTCTGGCTGCCTTGTTAGCTTTTGTAAATGGTTTCCAGATGATCTTTTGTGACGGCTGACAATCCACAGAGATCAAACTGGACACATGGATCTCCTTGATGCTCAGGCTCTGCTTTGCAAAAAGTGAGAAAAATGTTGGTTTTTTTTTTGGGTGGTGTTTGAACAGATGGTTGGCAGAGGAATGAAACTGGGTAAGAGAAAGAGATGAAAAAAAAAGTAGCTCTCCTCCCCCGTTTTCCTCTTCATTTCTCCCCCATTGCTCTTTGAAGAATGTAAGGGAAAAACTGTAATGGAAAGCAAAGGCAAACTTTCCACATGGCCTTTGGGAAGATGCTTTCAACATTAAGCCATGTTGATAAATGATTATATAGTGGCTTGGGTGACTGCAGAGAAGCTATCAAAACAAGTGTTTGTGTGATGGTTTGGAAGAGTAAAACACAAGCCTCATCTTGTCTGTAGGAGACTTGAAGAGTCTCCATCACCTGAGCATGTTTGTGTTGGAGATCTCCAGCATACTTCCAAAATGGCATAATGTGGTCACACCGTAGCTGAAAAATTCACACAGTTCCACATCTCAGCTGATTTTGAATTATGTAAAATCCTATCTGTAATAAAGAAAGCACTTCAGGGCGATGTTGGCTTCTTTATGTAAGAATTACAAAAAAGAGAGATACCCAGATGTGGAGTTCTGTTCAGGCTTCCCAAAAGTGAGAATGTTGCCATCCAGTGCCAAGTGTATGGAGAGGCAGGAATGATTTTCTTGTGTTCTTTGGCTTGTTTATTCTGCCTTTGGTGCTCCCCAAATGCAGTATTTGTAAGCTTTTGAGTTGTGTGTGGAAAAGTAACCAAACCTGTGATTAAGTGTCTGAGCCTGGCCTGTGATTACCTGAGAGCTGGTATGGGCAGGAGGTCTCGCTTGGAAGGCTTGGGGGCTGGATGGGTGGGTGGTCTTGTGCTAAATGCTCAGTGACCCAGGGCCTTAATCTCCTTCCCAATGCTTTTTATAGCCTCTTAAAGTATCAGGGTGTTTGTCCTGTAATTTCAGTACTCTGGTTACTGCTGATTCAATATTTCACCTACAGCCCCTTTAATGTAGAGGCAGCAAGCTTCACTTGATATTGAATACTAAAACATTTCTTTAAATTTCAGATGCTTTTTTTTTTTTTTTTTTTTTTTTTTTTAGCAGCAAATTATTTTCTGAAAGCATTTAGGAGGTATTTTGCCTTTCCCCTGCTGCTTTCTTCCACATGTATATCACAGGAGGAACCACTGTGTCTGAGTCACTAGATTTTATAGAAATCTGAAAGAAACAGCATCCAGATGATACTATGGTAATTCCCTTCAATTTAGGCAATTTAATCATCACAGAACTTGAAGAGTCAACTGTCTCTTTCGATGAAAAGCACCACATACAATGCAGAAGGTTCAGAAGGTAAATTCTAGGAATGTCTGGTTTTCAAATGTGCCTTTTTATGCAGGGCAGCTCTGCCCACCTCTTTTTGGCTCTGCAAACCATTTATGTCTTGCCCAGAAAGCAATGTAAGTTGTTATAGGCGGAGTTGCTAGCGTCTCCTGTCATTTCTCTTTATAAGATCTGGTTTTCTGGTTTTATTTCTTTGTCAAACTTCTATTCATGGTAAGATTTTCTGTGTTGTATATCTGAACTGACGTCCAGCCTCAGGGCAGGATGTAGCCTCCTTGCTCAAGTCAGTGATTTCTATATACCATCTATGTTTAGCTGTATTTTTTCACAGCAAAATCATGGTATTAATTGACTCACTGTAGGCTCAAAGTAATTAATTTTGCACCAAGACCTACAAATTAAGTGAGTTATAAATAGGATGGAAGACTTGTATTTGGAAGGATGAGCGGGTGGAGCTAGTACTTGGCTTTTCTGGGGTCTCCTAAAGTGAGAAGGCTGGCTGTCTTAGGCACTACAATGTCCACCTACTTCAGAAGTGTCTAAAGATTAGACTGTAGTCTTCTTGTTGTTCAGGATGTACCCAAATGTTTGAGAGAAAGTTAGATCTCCAGTATCAGTAAATTCACAGGAAACATTCTAATGAAGAGGAATTGTATTGTAAGACAGTAGTGCTCAAGCTGCATCCTCTAACTGGTGATTTCTAAAAATCAGAAGAGTTTCCTTACTGTATTAGAGCAGTTGACCACCTAGTACAGGAAAGGCACCTGGAAATAGTGTTGGAAACTTTCATATGGGCAAGATGCAACATACCGTATCCACTGTAGTTGTGAAAGCAGCAGGATGGCATTTCATAGTAGATCCTGAAATAGCACCATCTTCTTGTGGGATGAGATTGTTATAATAATCAACGTTACTGGGTCACCTAGAAGTTGCTTCAGACTTTCATCCATGTAGAGGGGTGGAGAGCATCTGCTAGTTCACACAACTCAGTCCCAGCAGAAGAACTATGTTTGAACAACCCACTGGTGTCCTCTAACTGCAAAGTACAGCTTTGCATTTGTGTGGCAGGGTATTCTCCAGGTCAAGTGCTTTCAGAAGGAGTAAAAAACTTTGTGGTCACGTTATGGAATCTTCTATTAGGTAGATATTCAACTCTGTCAGTTCTGGGCTATGTCTTTACTTGTGAGGCTGTGATACCATAGCTATTCAGTGTTGTTTTTTGTTATAACACTTCACCTTTGTGTATTCTTCTTGTTTATGGAAAGCAGACCATTTATACTCCTCCTATTTTTTGGCC
>PPHD01009277.1:5731-20829 GCA_002909625.1 Bambusicola thoracicus
TTTTTTTTTCCCTATCTTGAATATTACTGCTATGTGTTGGAATCTGCTTCTTTGTTATAGTCTCAACAGCTGCTCTTCTGTGTTGTGACTCTTAGTTCCCAAGGTACTATTTGCTCTCCAAATGTCTTTTAGCAGCCAGTTACAATAAATCATTCCTCCAAAGGAACAAAACTCAGCTTTAAATAAGGAAAGATAATTAACAGAATTTGAAACACAGCTTATTAATACAGCAAAAACAAGGGAAAATTTCACCAAAATTGTGGTGTCACAATTTCGTGTATTTGTTTTCTCTTCAAGAGAATGACAAGGGACAAAAAGTGGGGTTAGGTTGAGGAAAATACTGTAAATTGGTTATGATTTTCAGATAAACAGTTCGTATTTTTTGCCTGACTCCAGAAATGTCTTACTTAATAAAAAAACAATACTTAATTATTAACTACAATTAAGGTAATATATTAAGGATATATCTACATAGCACTATCCATTCAAAAGTCTTAACATGCTCTAGTACTCTCTTCTGGATCAGCATTCAACACTTATTTGTCCCGGATAATTTCACCTGGATAATTGACCAAAACTTGTCCTCTGTGGCAATGATGCTCATTTGAACCATTTTGTTCTTGCTCACTTTGCTGTCTTTACAACATCATTTGTCTCTTGAAATACTGTCCTTATATCCATTTGGCCCTTCTCCATCCACTTCAATCATCCATTTTTAGAAACCTCTGTCCATTCCATCCAAAGATATGCACCATGTGAAAGTTCATTTCTATGGCTTTCAGATGAGGAAGGAGCTGACCTTTGATCCTCACCTGGTGTTAATAGTCACCACTGTTATGATTTGTCTCCTTATGTAATTCCTAATTCCTAACATTCATACACATATTAGATGCTAAAATCATGTCAGAAGAGAGTGGGCAGAGAGGGTGAGAAAATGGTAAGATAGAATGATTTCATTTCAGCGTGTGGGTGTCATCTCATTAAATTGCTTAAAAAAATATATTTTGATGTTAAACTATGGAAAACATCTTTGGACTGTGTTCTGCTTAGCAGGTATTACTCCACAGGGCAGGATGGACCCACAGCTTTGAAGTCTTAGGTATCTTAGTAGGAATCCAAACTGGAGATTGAGTGCTCAGACATAAAAAGAGCTGTGCCCTGGCTCCATGAATTAATTTCAAAAAAAGGAATGAGAAAATCTGACTCTCACTTGTCCTTGGATGCAGGATTTTGGCATCTGCCACAGCTAGTGGGGAAAAGTAATGCCTTGAGTGATTTGCCTGAAGTCTCAGCAGACACATTTCACAGAGCAGGGAATAGAGCATATGTCTCTTGAGCGTCAAGCATACATGTTAACATCTGGGCAATCTTTCCACTCTATGAATAATGCTTCACACCATGAGATAAATGTGAAACCTTTTTGCACACTAAGAAATGAGGAGGTAGATGGCAATGCTCCCTGTTTCCCCAGTGTAAGGCAAAACTTTAGTAACACAATCTGAACCCAAAATGAATATCATCTCTTTTGGTTTTTCCAAGAGCAGCCACTGATTCCCAAACTCATAGCCTGACTGCTGCTCAAAATATTCACACCTCTTTCTTCCCTATGGGATGCGATTCTCCCAGTGAATTTGAACGGATTAAATGTTGCAGACCTTCCTCCTTGAAGGCCTTCTGCTCCTGTATACCTTGGCTAGGGAACTGTTGCTTCTCTTCACTATGAAAATAGGAAATGTTTGTGACAGCTGTGTGGGGAATTTGATGGTTCTCACTCTTTCCTGGGTTATGATCTCCTTGTCGAGGAGCAAAACCTAACATTTCCTTTAAAGCAGTGAAGGCAGTACATCACACATCCCTGTTTCCCTCATATTACAGACTTCTTGTCAGCTTGAGTCAGTTACAGGTTACCCTTGGGCCACATCTATCTGTCCAACAGTGGTAATTTAACCATGGCTCAGCACAAAACGTGGCAACAACTCAGCTGATCCTTGTAGCTCTGTTTGCTTGTAGGGCAAGCATGCTTCCAACAATGGCCTGCAGCTGTCCTGCTGATGCTACAAACTGACAGGCATCAGGAGGGACAGCCAAAGTTGTTCGACAGATGTGAAATAGATTGCCTCTCTATTTTATGACACAAAATTTGGAAACTTATTGTCAACATGCTGAGGAGGGCAACTCAGAGAACTTGTAAATTTATATATATATATATGTAAGCAAATTAGAGGTGAAATAAATAAAATTGCTTTAATCTATTTCCAGAACATAATTTTAAAGTTTTATATTTTCACCAACTAGAGATAAACTGCTAATCCCTATAAGAATGTGACATCCGACCTACGGCATGTCAAAATGCATCAGGCTGTGTGGGAATTCCATGTTAGTCACCAACTGGAAGCGCCACCATGAAAAAAAGCATCCTGGCCACTACTGAACAAAGAAATCACTTAGTCCAATTGTACAGAATCTTTCGGAAGAAATTATCAGCAGTGTGTAAAACACAAAATCTAATCCCCAAGCATGATAATTAAGATAAGAGGAGAAATGATAGCATGAGATGATAATCCTGGTGCCTGAAAACTCCTTAATGCACTGTAGAAATAGTATTATGACATCTGTATAAAGATATACAGAAGAAGGAACAAAATAAATAGTCAGGACATTTAGTTCTACAACTGTTATAACATGAAGTTTACCAAATTGCATGGTAGTTTTGCTATACATTATAAAAGTTATGTTCCTTTAAAAATACTAAGTGCCACAGTTTTGTATTATTGCCCTGCCAATAGCAAACTTAGTTCTTCCTTACACACTATGACTGAGAAAGGCATCTGCCATTCTGTAAAGTGGCAGAAAGAGGAAAGGAAGAGAGGAGGAAAGGAGAGAAAAGAATGTGGGAAGATGAATGGAAGGAAGGAAGAAAGGAAGGAAGAAAGGAATGGAGGGAAGAAAAGACAGAATTGGGGGAGCAGGGAGGAAGGAGACAAAGGGGGATTTCTGCACCCAAGAATTCATGCAATTTTACTGTGCTTTTTTCTTCCATGCCTACTAAAGGAGTAAAAACACACGGATCTGCACATTTCTTCAAACACTGTCAAAATAAAGTTTAATGTAATCTGATAATACCTTGTGCATTCAAACAGACTAAATTTAAGAAGTTTATTTCTACAAATCCTATTAATAAAAAAGAGCTTTTGGAAATTCTTAGACAAAATCCTAAGAGCTGTAATAATATCAACATGTAAAGGATTTATATATATCTGCCAAAAACTATGTGAAATACTGCTTATTGAACTTTCCCTTTCATAGAAGACTTACGTTCCTACTTTATTCTTATTAGTGGGATCTGGTTGTCCCATTATGATTATGTATGTGCCATACACTACATCTGTGGACTAGGAGGGAAAATAATACTAATTTACCAATCAGTAGCAGAAGTACTTCAGTAACTCCTCACTTAAATCAAAAACTGTGCTTACACTCCTTAGTTTGAAGGAAATACTCCCTGTCTTTTTATGAGGCTGATAATTTGTATCCTCACTGACAGGGCCCTCTTTAGAAAGACAAGGAGGCCGTTGTTACATATTTTGTTGCAACACTTTCCCTGTTCAAAGCACAGAGTTTACTCGTTGTGATGGGGTTGATTCTGCGGTTCCTCTATTGCGAGCTGCACTGCTCACTCCTACTCTGTAGCTCTCTGTGCTACTCAGTATGAGAGAATCTACTCTCTGCACCAGATTCGGTCAGAAATGATGAAATAGTAAGGTAAGCACGGCAAGGTTTTTAAAATAAGTAACATTACTGTTTTGCATATATTTTACAAGAGTCTAATCTTTAGAAAATTCTCAGTAGCTTTCAAAGCTGGATGAGTCAACAAAATTCTTAAGGTAATCAGCAACATCCTGTACCAGATACTTAACAGACCTGATTGTACTGACAACATGAGCTGTCCACGCAAGCTTCAATGTGGGGTACAAACTGCAAAGCAGGGAAAGATCTGTGTGGTTATCTGATTTATCACTACATTAAAAAAAGAAACTCCTTACCTTTGCTATGCAATACTTGACATAATACTGTTACGTAATCTGTCATTTAGATGTTGGCATTGCATTAACTTTTCTTACTGGAGAAAATCCGCGTTACCATCTGATTACTCAGAAAGCACATGAAAGCAGCCTTTCTGTGATTTAATTTTTCTTTCCAAACACAATCCAGTCACTGTTTAGTGATGGACAACAACTAGCCATCTGCCCCTTAACTTCATTATTCCTGGAGCTTGTTTAGATTTAGGAATCAGCATTTTTAAACTGAAAACTCCCTTCTTCCTCTGACCTTCTTCAACCCCCCTTCACCCTCACCAGGATTAAACCACTGCAGACAGAATTAAAGTCAAATCAGTAGCATGCATGGGTATTCTCCAGCAGTTATTTGCTTTGTGTTTACTTTCTGCATTAAAACCTCCCTGAAAACACTTGCTGCTTGCAAAACCAAAACTTAATTCTTGAATTCCTCCAGCAAAGGGTCCATGGGATAAGCACGATTCACCTTACTTCTTCACTGCACACATTATTCACCACTGTTTGCCTTTGAAAAAGCTGAACATTTGTCTGATCCTGAACATTCTTCCCTTCCTTTAATCTCTCATCCCCCTCTGGTTTGAATGTACCTGGTCAAAACAGGCATCAATGTGTTGAGAAGCAACAGTCTCTGCTTGTGCTTCTATCCCTCTGTTCTTACTTACAGTCTCAGCAAATTAACTCCCAGTTTTAACCCTTCCCTCTCCATTCCTCTCACTTCTCATCTGCTCTGAAATTGGATCTAGTCTTTCCCTTCCAACTTGTACTCTTTCCCCTGCTTGATCAGTTCCTGGGGAGTTAAGTTCTTTTTTTCTTTTTTTTTCTCCTAGCTCTCCTACCCTCCTCCAGGGCTGCTGATGAAGAAGCAGGGCAGGAGGGGAAGATGGGTACGAAAGAAAGGAAAGAGAAATATGGGCAGGGAGGAAAGGAGTCAGGGAAGCAGAGCAGGGAGGAGAGCAGATTGGAGAGGCAGAAAGCAGAAAGACAGGGCAAGAAGGACAGGAGGCAAAAGAAACAGTGTAGGTGGGAGTCAGGAAGCAGGGAAGGGATGAGAGTCAGGAGAGGAAAGGGAGGTAAGGGAAGTAGGGGAGGCAGGGCAGGCAGGCATCAGGCGGGGAAGAGATGCAGGGCAGATAGGGAGCAAGGGAGGAAGAGAGGCAGGACAGGCAGCTGAGGGAGATGGAGGAGGCAGGGAACAAGGAGTCAGAGCAGGCAAGGGAGGCAAGCAGTGGAGGCAGGAGACAAGGAGACGGTAGTGAGCTGTGGAATGAGGCAGGCAGGCAGAGGAAAATGGCAGGAAAGGCAGGAGAGGCAGGAATAAGGTGGCAGGGCAGGCAAGGAGAAGGGCAGATAGGGAGGAGGGCAGGCAGGGAGTAGGGTAGGTAGGCAGCAGGCAGGAGCGCAGCAGGGCCGGGCAGGGAGCAGGCAGGGAGAGGCCCCTGCCCGCAGCGCGGCGGGGCTACGGCCGGAGCTGTCCGCCCAGCGGTGCTGAAAAGCCGCAGCCCGGACCCGGAGGCACGGGGGAGGGACGGGAGCGCGGAGAGCCGCCCTGCCGCAACCCGAGAAAAGACAAATCCAAATACCTGCACAGAGCCAGGCAGCCTGCCTCGGGGCGGCGGGGGGCTGCGTGGGATATTTGTTTTTTTTTTCCCCCTGTAGGTGTCCTTGCAGTTGAGCTGGGTGGGTGAGAAAGATCTCCCGGCTCCCAGGTTCAGGCTCAGATCTCTCTAGAAAACTGTGAATGAGCGAGCGCCAGCTCCACGGGGCTATGATTTTTTTTTTTTTTTTTTTTTTTTTTTGGTAGGAGGCGTGTGCACCAAAGCCTGGGTCCTTCCACTCGGAGGCTGCCGTCCCCCTGGGTCCTAAGCCCTCCTGCCGCCCGCCCGGCTGCCTCCCGGCGCTCCTGGCGCTCCCAGGCTGCGGGCTCTGCTCACCGCAACCGCCGGAGGAGTGGTGACAAAGGAGCCGCGGGCTACTGACAGTCGGGGAAGCAACAGCACAGCCCTTCATCGAGAGCTTAGTGAGGGCATACCTGGTAGCATGGTCTTCGCTGACGTTATTTCTCGCATCGCCTCTTTTGAGAGAAATTCTGGGAGAGCACAACCTCCTGCGGCATTTACAGCAGCCACAGAAATGGTAATCTTCATGCATTAGAGATGGGCTGTCTTAACGAACATGGCAGCCTGGGTTTGTAAGAGAAGTTCGTCTGAGTCAGACTATAGGTACACCTAGCTCAGGGCACTAAAAGCAGCCACAGAGAATGTCTAGTAAAGAATATAAAAACAGAATAAGCACCCTCCCTGTCTCTCTCCCAAAGACTTTTAAGCTCAAGGACTTCCCCTGTCAATATTGTGTCTGTGTTTTTAGGATACTTTTCTCATCCTTGATTTCTCTCAGTGTCTCCTAGAACAGCTATACATTTCTAAACCACTCTTCCAATATATCTTTTGACAAGGTCTTCTGCTTACTGTGAAAACAACCACCGTTTTTGTTACAGGGATCTGTAAGCTTTGGCTAGCCCTGCAGAAATTGAAGAAGATAACTTCTTTTAGTTGGTTCTGAAAATCTATTTATGTGTGAGCCTCTTAAGTGCTATGCTAGGAAGCTGTACTTGAAAGACTTTAATTCCCTTAGCAAATGAAATTCACATTCCACTGCTCATATAAACACAGATAGACCAATCAAAGGTAACTGTGAAATGCATTTTTTCCTCTGCTTCTTTTTGTATACAATTCCTGGAAAGCAGTGACTTAAGATAGCTAACTCTTGGTCTCTTTGCTTTGGACAAATCTCCCGTGTGAATTATTGAAGGATCCCACATAGTGAAAAACTGGGTGATAAGGAGCAATGATGATAAATATACGGATCAACCTCTTCATAAGAAATGACTAAGCAGAGTAGAATTCTTCAGTATGGAAAGAAGAGATGAGTAAGTGTTGTTACAATGTTGTTTCCATCATTTAATAAGCGTGAACAGCATAAGGAAGATAAATTAGAATGATATCTCACTATCACTTTCCCCTCAAGGAATAGGAAAAGGGAAACCTACTATATCTAGCTTTGAATCCAGCTAGAGGACATAATTTTCAAAAAAATGTTTAGTGAATTTGTAGAACTTACTAATTTGCACAGAAATTTAGGCTTCAAAAAAGTGTTGAACATATCCTTGGAAGACAAATCTATTACAGGTTGTTTAACATGAAATTCTATCTCAGTAAGTCCCTGCTACACAAATATCTGGAGGATGGGCTAGCATGCAGAAAGAACGTTTATATCCTTGCCCTGCTCTTATTCATTGCCTTAGTCTTCCCCTGCTGATCACTGCTGGCACTATTCTAGATGGACCTTTGATCTGACCCTCTAGTGGCTTGTCTTGGATTCTAATGGACAAAGAAGGCTTTGAGACTGTGAAAGTGGCAGAAGCATTGTCAGCTTTGTGTTGCCTTGAAAGAAGAAAAGCCTGTGGTTTTGTTCTATTTGAAAGAGTGTGCATCCAGTCAGAATTACTTGCTTTTTCAGGGAAAATCCACAATATTCATGACCAAAGGCAAAAATAATTTGTTGGGAATATCTCTCATGCCTTTAGAATGAACTGTGTGCCCAATCACTGATTTAATCCTGAGCATGTTTAAAACTGGCATACAAGGCATTTGCATCCTGTGACTCAATCACATTGACTGCAAGAGGTGAAGCAGCAACTCAAAGGCAGAGAGCTCAAAACTCCCTCAATAGCATTTGTCTCGGCACTTGAGGAGAGACCATTTCTAGCCCCAGGGAAGTTAGTAGTCAGTTAGTAAATAGTCTCATTAGAACATTATTTTCTGCATAGACATCAGTTTGGAAATAAAAAAATTTTCTCTGTTTCCATAGTCCCATTGCAAGATTCCATCTTTGATGAAGATTAGTGTACTAGCTACTGTAACTATGGAGTACTTCCCTGGGAACTGTTAATAATATTAAGTGGAATGAGCATGACTCTATAAAACAACTGCCTTAGGCAGTCAAATGCATTGGCTCTTAAGCGTCAAATTTGATGTATGTATAATATTTGGGGATTTAATATTTTCAGCTGGTTTGTTAGTTGGAGGTTTATTTTTTCTCTCTTAGTATTGATGTTAGGTGACCAGATCCTGCCGATCCACTGGATGACTGACATGTGGCAGAATGCTATGGTAGAAGCAAGTCTCTAAGCATATTACTGCAGGGCCTTGTATCGATCCCACTGCAAATATTCTCAGATTCCTTTCTCGTCACTGCTTCATTGCTTTCTCATTACCTTCATTCTGCAAAGGCTACTGTACTTGAGAGCATGCTTAAGATCTCAGTTCTTTGCACTGTCTCCATCATTACACTTCAACTGAAATTACATCCCCATGAATAAGTATATTGAAGGTAGAAAGCGTTCAGTTTCATGAAGTTTTCTTGGACATAAGGAACTCCATTTCTGAAGTGCATAGATTGGAGCTGCATCTTACCCTCACTTGCAGAGTTGAATATGCAGAGCAAATGAAAGAAAAATGCACCAATAATCATAGTCTTGCACTGAAGGCACTAGAAGTGACTGAATACCCAGAGGAAATAGATCAATTTACATGGGGGAGGATATTTTATGCAGCCTCTTCAGAGAGTGAAACAGTACTCTGATATTAAATTTATTCTAGCCTGGTCTTCCCTGTCATCACAGATATTGATTCTCTGTTTTAATGAAGAGCAGTGAAATAACAAACTTTGAAAGAAAATGTATGTTTTCAGCACTACTGAAAAGTATCTGTGAACATGAACTGAAAAGGAAACCATGGTAGAGTTAGCGCAGCTCCATGCTCTAGGTGAGATAGATAGTTTCTACTGGATCTACTCTGTTTACAGCACAATGTTTTGTATTTCTAAATTAAATGAAAATGTTTAGGTATTTAGAAACTTATAGGGTTAGTGTTTGTGAATAGTGGGGAAGGGGAAGTGATCTTTGATATAATTCAGTGTATCTAGTATATCTAGTGTAATTTATGCTTCCAGTATTACTTCTCCAGTATTTAGAATACTCTTTTAATCACATGAATACGGAGATCGGGAAGTAATGCAAGAAAAAATGTCCCTATATCTTTAAATTTTCTTCTATGAAGAATTTGCTGCAAGTTTCTAAAATTAAATCAATTTTAATAATTTATTAGGAGCACATTCTTTTTCCCTAATCTACAATTACCATCTGGTTTTATTTCCTTTGAAAGTAACTGCTTTGAAGGCCCCAGTAGGTTAAAAAATAATAATGCTAAAACTGCTTAGACCCAATAAATCATTATTCTTAAGGGAGAAGTAACTCTTATATCACAGTTCAGAAGGATTCATGTTGTAAGTTTCCCCAGATTTCCTGAACCTTTAAAATACATAAAAATTCATGCCCAGAAATGCAGAACATATGCAAATGAATTGTTACTATGATTTATTTAATAAGAAGGGTCCAGGTTTTGCCTTTTTTACATTTGATGGAGAAAATTTACGCTTTTGCAGTTCATATGCGATTGTCTTGTCTAGATAGCATATAAATGGAACATGGGCCTTGAGTGCATGGAGGGGGGGAGCAGAAATGTTCCCAACTTCATAGAATTCTGGGAGCTGACTGGCAGATCCAACACATGAAGGCCAGCAGCAGAAGTCAGGTAAAGCCCAGCTCTCAGAGCTGCAACCCTGGATTTACGCCCATCAGCTATCACCTATGGTCTAAATCCCACAACAGGCTTATTTTTGGGTTGTAAAGTTCCTGGTGTAGGTCCAGGCCAAGCAGCTTGGTAGTAAAGATCAAACAGCATTCATAAAACTACAAGTGTCTCTCTGAAGGCCCTTAGGAGTTGAACATGACGACTTCAGGCCCAGATTGGCTGTTTAAATCAGGTACGGATTTGGCCTCATGTCTGTAGCTGGCTTAACTTGGCAGCACTGACTGTGCTGACTTTAGTGGAATTCCTATAACTTAAATCACCTGGGGACCTACTTCTAACTGACTTTAGTTACTTACAAAGTCAGTACTACTCTATCTAAACAATAATGGCATTGTCTGTCAAAACTTTTACATATCATTTTGCAGAAGGACATAAATTATGAGAAGTCATATTTTTCATAGATAGTACCTAAATAACATAATACAGCCTTTAAGGAGTAGTGCAGCAAAACAGCCTTACTGAGTAAGAAACTGAAGATCAGAGCTGATTTATTCCTAGTCCAGGAGTAAGACAACTTAGGATTGTCACATGTGACAAAAAAGTTCATAGGGAGGCAAGAGATCCATGAAGAAGATGAGCCCAGCAAGAACATTTTTGGTGGCTTGATATGGAATTAATCCAGAAAAAAATCACGTGAGGTGCCAGGCTGCTTCCTGGTGCTTTGCTATGCTGGGATCACTTTACAGATAAATGCTTGGGTTTGAATCCTAATATACTGGTCTCAGATATGATTTTCTAAGCACTTGTTATATACATGCTGTTTAGCGTTAATTCTCCTGTGTGTTAAATGCAGGGTTCTGTAACTTCACAAGATCTGTTATGTGTTTTTCTCAAACTACAACATGTTTCTATGCATCTGTCCAAAAAGGCTTTAACTGTTGAGCTCAAAGTGCAAGACAATATCTTCTGAAGTGATTATAAATAAATAAATAAATAAAAGGATTTAAAGGATGGGAGTTTGACTGGCGTATTTAGAGACGAGGGGGGTGCTTAGTACAATGCTATCATCTGATTACTTAGTTTGTTATGTGATGATTTATTTCTGGAATGAATGATGTACATAAACACTAGCAGCTTTGGATGGGAATAACATAAATCAGAAACAGTAATAATGGCTGTGAGCTGTTGTATGTGTAAACAAGCATATGTGCAATATAAATTCAATTATCTGAATGTCACTGAGGATATGGAATAATTTCACATTTGTGGCTCTGTATGACTGCAGAGACTGTTGGAAATAAAAACAGATGGAGGACACGATCTTGTTCTGGGTAGCTGAGGTCTAGCTGTTGAAAACTGGAATATGTGAATGTATATGCATATATATACAAAAATAGAGGCAAGCACCATGGCTGTAATCTTCGACAACTATAAACCAATAACTACACTGACTATGGGGAAGGTGTACGAGTTTACACCAGCCAGCACGGGGGTAAGTGTGTGTATGTAAAACAGCTATTACACCTGTCAGCAGTCAGACGTTGTACATTACCAATTCATACGAGAAAGTAAAGGATGCAACAATCTGCCGAAACTGCTCCACAGTATAGTTTTGTCCCTCCTGGGATACAGCACTGGAATCGGGGTCTAAACAACATCAACATCATCTTGCAAACACTGGGTTTGCTTTAATGTCACTGGGGAGCCCCAGCACAATCCGCGTGGAATATGTATCAAGCAGAGGGGCATACAGCAATCATGTACTTTTTAACAGGCGGGAGGCTTTTCGGTTGTCATAGCCGGTGAGCCCCTAGGGAGGTGAGGCTGCTGCCATCCTGATTCCCAATATATGCTGATTCAGTCATTAAAATGTGCATTCATCTTCCTTCTCCCAAGACCTAGCTGTGCACAGCAGGTTTAACTAAATTGCCAATAAAAAAGCCTCTTAAATCATCTGTAGCCCTGACTGGCAGCCTCACAAGCAGATGCAGGAACCGATCCTAAGGCAAATGGAGTCTGCTCAGCAGCAGCTTTGCACTTCTGTGCGTACCAGCTAGCTTTTTTTTTTTTTTTTTTTTTTTCCTAATCATTAATGAGCAAATACATTGAACCTGGATGGAGGATGGGCAAGGGAAAAGGGAGAAAAACAGTTGGGAAGGAGAAGGTGAAACCAGTGGGAAATTCTCATTACCTCCTCTGTGCCCATACTCTCTCTGCTGTAGGATAAAAGGAACAACCCCTTCCCTTAAGTGCCCCTAGCTTCAGGGCAGGGAAAACAGTTAATCAGCTTGTTCTCATGCAGCATGAACCTGCAGGAGGGCGGGCTGGAGAAGTGCCAAGAGCTGTCACTTCATACGTCCTGAGAAATCCTTCTCCTTTGGCTGAGATTTTAATGGCTTTGGGATGTGTGTGCATGTGCGTGTGTGTGTGTGAGAGAGAGAGAGAGAGAGAGAAAATGTCACTCTTCCATGTCTCACATGTACTGTGGCAAATATCTACATTTCTCTATGTGTGCACATAAAAGGTGGCTTCAGTAATTGTTTGCATGAGTGTTAAAAAGGAGGATGGATTTTAGCAGCAAGCCTTTCTGTCAGATATTGTTGAGGTCTCTGCCACAGCTGCCACATCACCTCTGGAGAGGCACTAAGTCCTAGAAACACTTTAACTAGGTGTCCAAACTCAGCTATTGCTAAGCTAACTGGATAGAGCTTGCCTTGCTTCCCCCTTACAGAAAGGTTATAATTTAAGAATTTAGAAATCGCCATTAAATTGAATTGGCCCTCTCCATACGTTGATATCTCACTGCAGAGCAGTCTTGCTGAGTTCTGCCATTGAAAGCTATGAGCCACCAACCTGCATCACCCTTCAGGAGGTGTCAAAAACTCTGCACGGGTGAATAACCAGATGACGGAGTGGCTCTACATGGGCACTCCTGTGGCACACAGTTGCTGTCTTTCCTGTTCTTCCTGGAATTATTTTTTTTTTTTCCTATGGAATTGCAGCATAATGTGACAAGATGGCAAGTATGTACATGTCCTAGATTTTACTGAAAACAGTGTGCTTCTCAGCATCTCTGAAAAGCTACAAACAAATATAGAACATGAGAAGCAATAGCTGGGCATGTAGGACTCAAAATATACTTAAAAACAAATCTCTCCTTAAAATACAAACTAATCTCCATAATTATGTATGGCTGCGAGAGCTGGAAAACATTAAAAATTTAAAAAGAATTTCAGTGTCTTCAAAAAGAACTGCTCAGGGAGTTCAGATAGAGCTAGCTAGCAAAGAGTTACAAATTGCCAGCTGGTAATTTGTCTCCAGCAGACTCTAATTTGTCTCTAGCAGACTCAAAAGGCAGACAAATACTTTAGCTCCAAAAAAGGGCTCCACTCTAAAGCACAGAGAAGGAGACAACAGGTAAGATATATGCGTGCAGAAGAGCCCTCATGAAGAACAATTGTCAGCATAATTAGTGTCCAAGTGATGAAAGCATGAATAGTTGACAGCATTTAGTGGAAAAAATATTTTGCTTCTCTTGCACCATCTCTGGTGTGAAGACTTGTCCATATTTGGAGAAGGCACTTCTGCACAACAGAAATTTGCACTGTATTTCTGAATGCCCTGTTCAGTTTGATGGCTATTTTCCTGGCACACCCATGTCTACGATCAGACAAATCTCAAAATACAATGGCAGATCACTGTAAAGGATGCAGAAACTACAAAAGAAAAAAGAAGCGTCCTTCAGTATTTCATTTTATTCTCTACACAATCACAGTTCTATCCCGGGTTTTATTTAAAAAAAAAAAAAAAAAAAAAAAAAGAAGAAGTCACTGACACCCAGAACTTGAACTGAACAGGTATTTTTCTATAAAGAATTGATAACTTGTTAAAAATAGCATGTTCCCTAGTGAGCAATTGATTTAAACCAAGAACTCTGTGTCTAGCTGTTACAGAGCAAATTGGGCTGTGGACTTTCTGTGAGTCCATTTGTGAAAGAATGTACATAGAGGATTCTAAAGAATTTCAGCTCCACCTTACAGCAAGATCGTTTTCCCCTATAATTTTACAACTAAATATCTTTTATTTTCTGGCAGTTGTAAAGCTTCTTTAATCTCCAGCAAAAATTTTCTTTTTTTTTTTTTTATCTTTTCTTAACTTTGCCATTCTATGGTCCTACAAAACCCAGTGTTTATTTATATGCAGTGATCAAATTTCTAGCTAGTTTTATTATTTTTATGCCAAAAGAATCTGAGGATTCATGTCTGCATGCCAATGAATCCGCAAGGCATGGCATAGCACTGTGTAAGGAGCCAGTCTAGGCCCAAAAGCAAGGTAATGATGTTGCATGGCCTTTGCATTCACACAGAAGAAAATTTATGCCTCCAGCTTCATGAAAGTCCCAGTAGCTGATTTGACATCTGTTCCCACCTGAAATTGTCCTTTTCAGAAATGAGAGATGAATGATAGTTCACAGGATTTCTGATAAGTGTCTCACACAGGGACACAAATGCAACCCTGGCTGCACTGTATATACTAGGAAAGATATTTTCCAGTTATTGCGTTTGTTTTTTTCATGACCGCTCTTCATTTGTGGTTCACAATCCTCCTGTAATCAGCAAGTGCCCTGAGGTCTTCTTCCTTCTCTGTCATTTTCAAGTGGAACTCCCAATTTGCAGAAGTTCATGTTACAAGCTCGTTAAGTGCATGACTTTGCACATTATGCAATTAAATCTTATCCCACTCCTAATACTCTACTCTCAAGGTCATTTAGGTTTTCCTGTACAGTATTATAGTCTGTCTCTCAGTTGAGCTTTGTGTCATCACCAAACTTCATTAGTACACTCAAACTTTTTCTCACAGAGTCATTAATGAAGATGTTATAAAACCAGTCCCAAAGGTTTAAGGATTTCCACTGATAGTAGTTCTTTCTAGATAAATTATTGTTCCTTTTCTTTTACTGATTCCAAACTCATATACCCTGTAACTATCTTGATATGATCTCTATAAATAAGAATTTCCTGAAGAGTCAGTAGTAAGCTACAATACAGATAGATAAGATTTGGTTTTGTGTTTGACGGTGTTTGTGTATCTGTATTTTTGATTTATACATCCATTGGTATCAAAATCATCTGACAAATCTACCATTACTAAATGCATATTGGTTTTTTTCCTGGTTTCTACTTAATTTTCTACATTAAAATATGCACTTCTTCAAAATCTGTGTTCAACATAGATTTTATTCAGACTAAATGATTGATTCTGGATTATTTCCCTCCCCCTTTCTTATATATGGCTACTGCTTTTGCTGTTCTCTTGTCAAATAGTATCTCACCATAGTTCATTAAAAATTCAGAATGTTTTTCAGATCACA
>PPHD01009278.1:0-20829 GCA_002909625.1 Bambusicola thoracicus
CATGAAAAACAGGACTAGGAACATGCCTGAAGATCCCGTGTCTAGAGAAAATATATGTGTTATAGTGTGTAAAAATATGCTTATGTCACTGACACTTCTCTGTATTGTGAAATGACAGAAATTTGTGCAAGCCTCTAACCCAGTTATGTTTGCTTCACTGCAACAAACATGATAATGAGCAAGAATACTGAGGATTGGAAGGGGATAAGCTAAAGTCTTCAGAGTTACTAGCTAGCAAGTATTTGCAGATAGGCATCTCCTCATCACTGATGCAAACACAAGAACAAGTGCACATTCCTGACACATTGATGCTTTAACTTAAGCATGAACATTTCCAGTCTTATAAAGTCTATTCAAGCTAGATTTGTCTGCAACTTCTGTGTGTGAAATACTTGGAAGGAAATAAAGGTCATAATCTGGGCTGGCTTTATAACGTCAACACATGACCATAACAATACTTATGATGAAAAAATCTGGGTCTAATTGTCTTATTCTAGGACTGGAATTCCAATTTGAGACGTTGACCTCTGCTCTCTGTAAAATGCCATATTGAGGTTGAAAAGGACTTCACTCTGTATAATGTTAACTTCTATGAAGAAAATTAAACCAAAATTGGAGCTTCTTCTACCTACCTCATACAAAATCTTGCTTATTGGTCACTTGACTCACAGGTCTTTAACCTCACCAGCCTCACAGACCGCTGTCAGAGCTTTTGACTGAGCAGACAGACGGCTGTTGATGTCAAGGATATTGCAGATGCTTCTCACTGACCAGACCAACAAAGTTATTCCCCTGTATTCCTTTCTAAATTAGGATATCTTCCCAGGGGACCTAACAGGTGCTGACACCTGCACTGCTGCATATCTCTCTGGGAGAGAGTCAGGTCCAGTGACAAGTCAGCCTGAACTGTTTGGAGGAGCAGCATGAGTTACTGTGGTTTGAGGGAGATAACTTCCATATCGTAGAGTAGGGCTCAAATAAGGCTCAAAGGACAGGAAAAAATCAGAGTTCTACGTATTGGGATAGGAAAGTCGAGAACAGCTGTGGGCAACTGGTGCTGTTCTGTATAAACAATCCTGTGTTGAACAAAAGCGTGGGGTGGAGCTCATATAGGCCGTGTATTGTGGTTGCTCAGAGAGTCAAGGCAGGCAGTTGATGATGTATTTAGTGTGCATGCAGGGTCCAGTTCCTGTGTGTAAGTAAGCAGCTACTGCAGTGCTGAAGGCCATATTGTTTTGATGCTGTTCTCATTAGCCCATTGTGGCCAGTGAAGGTATTAACATAAGGTTGGAAACATGGAGTATGTTTGATTTCTGTTACGTGGCAAATGCATCAAAGCCATTTATATTATGCTGTCTGGAAATACATCAGAAAGACCCTCCCAGCCTCCACTCGAACTGAGAAGATCCAAAAATAAATGTGCCAGCTCTCTGCATCTGCTCTCTCTGATAACTCCAGCATGAGACTTAGAGCAGATCATCTGGGAAGTCCAAATCCATCAGCCAAGGAGTTTAGAGGTGCAGCTGCTCTGGGAAAATGGCAGCCCAGTGCATGGTGGAGAGGCTGGCCACTGGCAGTGATAAGCTTGGGCTAAGGAACTTTGCAAATACACAGTCATGCCAGAAATTTCAGAGCCACATTCACTGATGATATCAAGGCTCAGTGCCTGAATGTCCTTCTTTTCCTTTCTGTTCTATTCTGGAAAAATGAAGGAGTTTTTATTTATACTCCACCACTATCACTGGCAAACATTAGCATGACTATTTCATAATATAGGTCACTTCATTATCAAGAACTTCTTGGAAAACCTCCTCTGCCATCACCATGAGCAGATAGCCCAGGCATTCTGTTTCTGTTACCTGTGAACATCCTGGGCCATCCAAGCAGTGACTTTCTCACAGTGCTGCCAGATTCAATGTAATTTGTTGCTTTGTTCATGACACCTGTATATGGGGGAAGGACTGGCATCCTGGCAGGATCAGGTGGGGCCCCAGGTTACAGTCCTTTTGGCTTACAGAGTCACCATGTGGCTAAACATAAGGCGCTGTGAATGTTGCTTGTGCCATGATTTGTAACGGTTGATGCCGTGTCTGATAATCCAAGGGTAACAAAAGCACATGGTAGGACACGTCAAGCTGCACAGCTATGCAGGATATGTATTAGCAGATTCATGTAGATCCAGGGGACCCTAACGAGCCATCCAGCCAACTGCATGGTGAGCAGCTGCCCTGCAGAGCTGAATGCTTCCAGGTTTCCATCCTTATCCTCACAGCTGTCAGGATGCCAAAGGAGATGCTCCACGAGCTAAGCAGTATCAGAAGGCCAGGAAATTTAGCCTCAAAGATGTGCCAGAAGTGGTGGAGGAGGAGTGACTACAAAAAAACAAAGTACTAATCTTATTATCTATGTTTCTACACAAATGATTACAAAATACATCTTTTTTTGTAATTATACCAAGTAAACCAAAGTCAATTCTTTCCCTCAGTTCTGTTCTTCTGTCTCTGCAGCTTTATTTTTCTTTCCTTTTTTTTTTTTTTTTTTAACAGACAGATCTGTATCTGACAGTGGCCTCAGGACAGTCCTCAAGCAAACACAAAAATGATCCATACCAATAAAAAGAGGACATTGCATGCCTCACCCTCAGAACTTTATAGCGCGTTCCTAAAATTCAATATCATCCTGTCAAATGTTCCATTCTGGTCTGTGAAAAGTGACGTAGTTTTCCCTCTGAAAAAACTCTACCCTTAATTATACTGCATTAAGTAAAATCAGCATGAACGGTTTTAAATGAGAGTGGGAGCGGAAATGGAGAGCAGGCTGAGAGCTGCTGAGACAGAAACGCTGAGCAGCGGAGGCATGAGGAAATTAAAATGAGGAGTGAATGGCTGAATGTATTGAAATGGCAAGTAGGAAGCTGGAGGAATTGGTAGGGGGCAAGAGGGGGACAAGCAAGCAGAAATATAATAGAGAATGTGGGTGAATATGAAAGACAAATGGCAGAAACAAAGAGCTATTTATTATAGGCAGGAATAATTAAGCTGTGTAATTACAAAAGCCTGCTGCGAATAAACTCCTGTGCCATTACCGAATGGACACGTACCCTGAGTGCAGCACTTCCAAGAGGATGGCAACAGTTTCTCCCTCTTTTGTTTCAAGTTCACCCCCACCACCTCAGTCAGCAGCACATACGCGATATCATTGTTTTCTGCACGAGTGCAAGCGCACAATGCCCGCTATCACAATGCTCTCGCAAACAAGCACAAGGCGGAGTGGCACTTACAATTACGTCCCCATCAGCAGCATGGCACCAGCAGGCACAATATCAAATCATACTTGAAAGGTTTTCTTTACTAATGCTACTTGGAATTTCACTTATTTTTCCCCGCCTTGTGATTTAGAAAACGTAATACATTCCTTACTAATCTGTTTTTTTTTTTTTTTTTTTTTTTAAGTACATGGCACAGTGTTACAGGAAAGTAGTGGGCGTCACTGTTAAGAGCAATTGGCATCTCGATTTGCCTCTGTTTAGTAAGAATTTGGGACACTTTTATTACAGGTTGTTGGGTCACTGTGTTCTGAGCACATCTTGTTTGCTGAATCAATTTTTACTTCTAATTGTATAGAATGAACTGTGTTAAAATGTTCTTTAAGTTAGATCAGCACCTTCTATATCCATAATCTCTGAAGAACAGCTAACTGCGCTTTTAGAGCTCCACTTCTAAACCTCCCACGGGAAAAATCTCTTCCAGAAGCATGAAGTTAGAGCCAATAAAGGACTAAGGCATCAGATGCAAAATTGAGACACTTAAATCCAGAGTTATGGTCCAAATCCTGCTGCTCAGCTGCTGTGTAACCTTTGTCAATGACTCCTCATTTCACCTGCAAATTCACTGTGCAAGCCTGCTTCCCTGCAAGTGTGGAACTATGGTTGCACGTACCTAAATCAAGGCCCTGAGCAGAGCAGCCTTTTTAGTTCCCACCAAATCTGATATGAATTGTCAGAGCATGATTGACACGTGCCCTAAAGGATTGGGGTTCTTACATGGTGTAAATATGGCTATGTGTTTTAAAGCAGCAGCATTTAGTATGTAGGCATCATGTCAGGAAAGTGTACTATGAGGCAGAAGAGCTTGATCCCGGTTTCCTTCTCACTGTTTGTTTCAGTCTCTGGAGCCCAGGAATTCCCAGACTGATCCACGTATCCCAGGCTGAACGCACTGTCTGACCTCACATACAAGAGGAAACAGTGGCTGCTATTACTGAGGGGGTAAAGAAAATGTTGACATACTCCTGAGTTTGTGCAGCTCTTACCACAGAGTGCTCGGTGCATATTCTAAAATTGCCTGCTAGAGCAAGCCTCTGAGGTTCTGACAACAAAGCCAACGCTTTCCAAAATCAAATCAGGTTGGCAAGCACTCGAACCACCCACTCTTGTAAAACTCATCCTATGATACTTTGCAGGAGGCAAGTCTCAACTTTATAGCCTAAGCTCACCCCCCTGAGGCACATAATGTATTCTTTGGAATGAAGTTTTGAGCCCTTAGGGACCAATTTTGTAAAACACTCATTCTGAAAGCTAGCGAATTTAGATGAGGATATCTGAGGTAATGATGGTTATACAGCTTATGCTAACTCGATGGGTTTTGGCCTCTTCTTGCTGTCTGTTCCCTTACTATCTTTACATACATACATATACATATGTTGATGTATACATTACGGTAACATTTATTCATGTAAATTACATGGGCATTCATCTCCCTGACCGCTTTTGTCCACCCAACACACCATGATCCATCCATTCTCCGTGAACTGAGTACCATGGACAGGCAAGCAAATTCCTTTGTGCTAATCCTGACCTCACTGAAGGGCAGCAACAGGCAAAGAAGATGGTGGTGCAGTTGGGAATTTGGCTCACTTTTCACTTTCTGGCTGCTGCTCCTGTCTCCATACTGAACTGCATTCTTTCATAAGCTCACCAGTAATCTGTGCTTTATGTAGTTTCCAAGGGCACATAAATCAGGCAAGCCTAATGTAGCCATCTATTGCTACGCCAGATTTCAGTTCCCATCACTCAGCTTTAAAGCCACTTAAGACATGACACAAGATTTTTCTTTCAGTACTGAGAAAAGAGTCTCTGATTTTCGTTGCACACATTTTTAAACGTTTTCTAGAATAACTCATCTGAGGGCTTTAATCGTTACATTCCTGCACTGAAGCTGAATCTCACAACAAGTTCCCCAGGCACTAAAAATGGCAGAAGTTAGTGGTAGAAGTTAGGGAAATTAGTGAAAATGATCCCGAAGCTTTTCCAGCATCTTCCAGCACATATGATATGCACATTTTTTCTTGCCTGGACAAATGAAGGCAGTATACTTGATATCTTAAGACATTGCATTAAAATTAGTCACGACAGCACTCACTGGTCATTTCTAATTTGCTTTTATTTGTGTGTTCACCATTTATGCTTACAGGGCTCATTTTCTCCCTCCACATGGTTACCTCAAGAGCTAAACAGTTGTGAGGGCTGCTCTCTGACTCTGTGTCAGCGGATGACTATTAAATGAAAAATGAAAGCGGCTGAGCAGACCGGAGACAGGTATGTAGCCACAGTTTCCTGCTCCCCAGAGAAACACATGAATGGAGTCACGCTGTGTTTGACGTTACAGTAAATTGCTGCTTATGTCAACCAAACAGAGCTCTACCCTGGGTGGGCAGCCTGTGAGAGAGAGTATTTCCATGTGCTGGGAAGCTGGAGGTGACAGAAGTGACAGATTGCATACACTGCTCATACAGTAATCAACCATCAGGGCAGGACAAGACCAGCTGAGAAAGAACAAAGGCATCTTTGTGTTCTGGTGGTTTCAACATTCACCTGGATTTAATTTGGAAATCTGCATCCCTAACATCTAACTAACATTTAACGTAATTAAAGTGTATTACAGATAAGATTAATAAATGCATACAAATACTAACATGATTAGTTTTACATAATATTTAACATAAAATTTGGGAAGGGCCCACAGCTACACTGCGGGTTGGGAATAAGTTGTGTTACGTTCTCCACAGCTGACTTCAGTTTTGTAACAGCCATAGCACAAACTCTACCTCCTGAAATGGAGGTGTTTGACATTAAGAATTCATAATTTCACTTCTCCAGGTGCCCGAGACCTTAACAGTAGGAGTTAAGAACAAAGGAAAAAACAACTTCTGAAACATTAAATGTGAACATTGAAGCTTTTGGCATACAGCAAAATACTTATTCATAATAAAAAATTATGCATCTAGGGTGACTTAGATACATTTGCAAACACTGAGCAAGTCAAAAGCCTGGAAAAAAAAGACATGAAAGTAACATATCTTCTGCAAATACTGTACAGTTTTTCAAAGTATCGTGAATACTTTGTGCAGGTAGTATAATGATAGGAAACCTTCATTATATGTCTTGTTTCAAAAGCGAGGCAAGAACTTGTTTCCTGAACACCTTGAACATCCACTTGCTTTGTATCAGGTATAAAGCATATAAAGCACTCTGTCATATGATGTGCAGAGATTATAGCATGAACTAAAATCAAATGTCAGATTAAAATTCCTGTATTTTATGGAGCACACTGTAAATCATATGCACAAAGCCCCAGTGCAGCTTCAGTGAGAAGACTCCTCAAGAGATAGGTAACAGGTCTGAGGCTCTGGAACTTGAGGGAGAGGTGAGTGAGGATGCAGTGGGAGGTCCACCCATGAGGTTGTCTACAGTGCGGCGGTCGAGTCCACATCTCAAGACTGCCTCTGCCAATGACAGAGGGGTTATTGTAGGTGACTCCCTTCTGAGAGGCTGTATATGTTGGCCCAACCCTACCTGCAGGGATGTGTGCTGCCTCCATGGGGCCCAGGTCAGGAAAATTTCTAGGAAATTTCCTAGTCTGATTTAGCCCTCTGATTATTATCCTTTATTGACAGTTCAGGCTAGCAGTGATGAAGTTGGTGAGAGAAGCTTGAACATTATCAAAAAGGACTTCAGGGGACTGGGGCAGTTAGTGGACAGAGTGAGCATACAGGTCGTATTTTCCTCTATCCCTTCAGTGGAAGGGAAGGATACTGAGAGTAGTAGGAAAACTCTCATAAACATATGGCTCTCATAAACACATGGCTGAGAGGCTGGCGCAATCGCAAGAATTCTTTTGACCACGGGGCAGTTTACTCAGGCCTGGCCTGATGGCTGTGGATGGGTTTCACCTGTCTGAAAGGGGGAAATGGATCCTATCCCAGGAGCTGGCAGAGCTCGTTGAGAGGGCTTTGAACTAGGTACGGGGATAGGTGCACGGTTGGGCTGGATGATCTTAGAGGTCTTTTCCAACCTCGGTGATTCTGTGATTCTGTGACACAAGCTATCTCCTCTACCAGGAAAAAATTGACCCTAGCAGTATGCCTGTGTGTATGCTGACATCTACATTAAAAGGAGATAACTCTAAAAATATTTTCTCTTTGTTTAGAGATCAGATCATAGGGGATTTGGGTGTTATTGGTTTAATGTGATCTGGGGTGTGCTTTTTCATTTCTTTTTATGTATTTTGGCTTGAAACCAGCATGGGAAGGTAAACAGTTCTCTGAATGTAGGGTTGAAGGGAGAACATTGTTCAGTATTTACTTTGCTCTTCCAAATTGAGAGTAAGTACACTGAAATCTGTGGAACAGCATCTGGATGACATTGAAATCCCGTATTTTTCATAGTAGTGTACTGAAAACAGAAATAATCATTTAGCTGGTTTAAAAGATGTTTTTCCAGTAATGCTTGTTATCCTCCATTGGTAATTGTTCGATCTAGAAAACACAGAAGACTTAGTACACCAGAGACAAAACCAAAAATGAACAAACAAAGAAACAGCAGCAGATTGTAACTTGTCATGTTGCTATCATTTATTTCTGGCAGCTTAGATAGAGTTCAAATTATATTTTGCTTTTCTTCTAATTGCATGCTGTATATCAAAAAGGGTGCCGATGTGTAGCATCCCGATTTCAAAACACATTACAGAAATAGAACGCAACTACACAGTAATTGCCGTTTTATTTCTTCAATTCTCTGCTACATTGAGAGCATTTCAGGACTAATCTATTCAAGATGATTGCCTCTGAACCGTCTGATTGTAAATGGTTTAAAGAGCTTCCACTTTCACCCTGAGCGTGCACCAGATCATATAGACATTATTCAGACTCCTATTAGATGCAGTGATCTCAGAGGAAGGAAAGTAAAGAAAATGATGCAGGTTGCAGTTTGCCTGGAATGAAAATATTTCAGCGAACCAATCCTGAAGTTTAAATACTTTTGTTACAATTGTACCAAGAATTCCAATTATGCGACAAAACGAGCAGTTATTCATAATTGCATAATGCATAATCTTACAAAAAAAAAAAAAAAAAAAACCCTTAAGGATAAAACACTAAACATAAAACAGTCCTCAGTCTTAAGAGAGATACAAGCACTGGGAGATTGTTTTTGCTTGAATAATGTCACGAGGTGATTAAAATAACAAGAAGCTATTCCTCCACACATCCTCCTAACACCTTCATCTCCACCACCCTCTGCTCCTTATTCCAAACACAGTTAGAAAAAGCAAAAAATAAAGAGCCCTCCAAGTCCCATCTCAGCACGTTTGTGCAAAAACAAATATCCTTTTTGAAGAACCCCAGATCTATTTGACCTGAGTATTACCTGCAGCATTTTTCTGTGGGTGCTGAGCATTCATACAGCAGAGTGTGAATCTGAATGACCCGATCACCAGGACGCGTCTGCCCCTGTGGAGTCTGTTTTCAGTTATTCTGATTTGTTGGTATTTGGTCACTATTTTCTGGCTCTTCTGTGCCAACATCTCCCACCAGACAGCATGCTTAGCGGTGGGAGCGTGTCCATTGGCTTGCACTGAGCTGTTCTGTCCACACTGCAGGGAAGCATGGCTTACTCAACTGTGGAGTGACCCAGTAAGGGCACTCATTCTTCCCTCACCACTCTGGATCCTCCCTGCTCTCTGAGCAGGCACCAAACCAGCCTCCTGCAGATGGCCCAAGGAGAGCCCCAGCAATTTGTCAGCTCCAAACAGGTCCTGGTGCACCATGAACACTCAACCACCTTACAGCGCTCCAGTTTTACACCAGCTCTCACAGTGAGGATGGGAGAGAGGCAAAGCACGGTGGTCATACACCACAGATAAGTCTATGCATGGTTCATTTATTGTTTTAAATCTGCCAACAATACATTCGTAGTACGGTTTAAAGCAAGTCACTTTTTCATTTTTGGAGGTAAACACCTGTCCATTGCCGAGGTAGAAATCAGCCATGAAGTTGTGGTTTCCAAAGCAAGTTCAGGTTGATCGAGCTGCGGTATCTATTCATGTATAATCAACATTTCTAAAAATAAAGCCATTACAGCCCTATATTCCACAATGCACAAATCATCAGAGAAAGAACGAGCCAGCAAACCAGTCTGCTGTTTAGACAGCTCAGTAAACCTGCACAAAACAGCTTTCATTCAGTCAATAACCACAGCATTGGTTCCTTCACTCGGCCAACGAAAGCAACTCATTTCAGCAGTTGCCATTTGCTAATTACCTTGAGTTATGTGGTCATAGCTGAGATGTTGGCAGTGCGTTCTGGAACAGGTTTATTAGCGATGATCAGTTATGAGCAGGTGGAGGTGTCTGCCAGATGTCTTTTTTATTGTTACCTGACAGTCCATGTGAAGTCTTCAGTGAGATAAGTGTGGCTGACAGCTGACCCTGCCATCTGCGTCACTGTTGCTGTTGCTATCCCGGGCACCTCAGGCCCGTTGCTGTTCTGGTGCTCAGCAGCAGGGACTGATGGCGTGGCATCCTGCTGCACCTAGGCTTGACCAACACTGTGCCAAGAGCTGTGCCTGCAAGATAGGCTGATAATGCCTTCAGCAGAAGCAGCACTGAGACAGAAAGGGCTCAATAAGAGAATTCACAAAATCTCCCAAGTTTCCCAAGTTCTCAAGCTAAATAAGCGTAGGGTTATTATTTCTTTTTCCAGACCATTATTATTTGCTTTTCCCAGACCATTTCCACAGGAACAATAATACCAAAGGAGCACAGTGACTTAGAATTTGTCATTCTAACCGTTTCTGTGTTCTTTATGGCGCTGCAGCTCTCTGCAGTTTATCATTCACACACTGCGGCAGAAGCACATGCACAAGCATGCTTTGCCCAGCAGAATGAACCTCACCCATTGTTTTGCCCTTGTATGTGGGGAGCGTGTGCAGGCAGGTGGGGGGCTCTTGCAGGCACCCACAGCTGTGCCCCCCATGCCACCTGGGAAGCTGCTTCACCAGCAGGTGGTCACAGCACATGCCAGAGGAGCTTGGTGCCATTCATAACCAGTCTGCTTTCTGCAACCCTATCAGCTCTCTTCTTCTCTTTGTAATGTATACTCAAACAAGGAACAAACTCACAATTTAGGGCTGCTTGTTACCCCTTGAAGGCTTGGGATCAAGGGCCAGCCAGAGAACGCAGCCACCACAGATGAAAGACAACTTAGCGCTGAGCACCATTTTTGTTCTTCTTTATTCTGTCCTTCCCTTTCTCTGCAAAGAATTGAGAAGAAAAAAAAGGCAAAAATAAAAATAAAATAAAATACACAAACCCAAAACAACAAAAACCCCATCCTCTGCAGATACAGCAGAACAACAACATCATTCAAAGCTACACAGAGAAAACAACCCGCAAGCATTATTTCACGCAGAGGAGAAAAAAAACATAAAAGTATATGGTAAAAGCCCAGCACTCCTCAGTAAGCAGCAGCGTTCCAGAAGTGAAAAATAGATCTTTGTGACCTGAAAAACACTTTTCTCCTTTTCTCCCTGCCTGCTCCCCTACAGGCCCTGTCTGCTTATCACTATGCAGCTCAGGTTTCACAGCTACAAAATCTCACCGCGCTGTAGCTTTAGGGCTATTGACGGATGCGCCTCAGCTCCGAGGCAGGGCTTGGAGGGGGGCTGCCGATGCGCCAACGCTTTCTTTGGCAGCACAAAAAGCCTCTGCCCAGTGTGCACAATCTTCCTTTGCTATCCTTAATGGCCTGGGAAGAGCGCAGCACGGTGATATTTGTTGCTCCATCTCCTAATTCACTATCTGAAAAGAAATAGCTGAGTTTATTGACGTGTTTTGTTCACTGTGAAGTGTATTACAGTCAGCGTTAGGCTTATGCTTTCTTCAGGTGAGAGCACAATTCAGTCCGTACCAGCTGATGTCACCCAGCTCCTCCTGGACTCAGGCTAATTTCTAACAGCGCTGATATGAGCCTTTGCATGCATCTTAGGGCGTGCTGTATCACATCCCCGTTGCAGCACCATATTTAAAGGCCAGCTGAACGTCTCAGCATCAGCACAGTGGCCAAGCTGCTCAGAGAGCAACAGGCAGCCAACCCGCTTCCTGCACCAGATGGCAGAAATGGGACCAGCACTGAGATTGGTGCGTGCAGCTGCCCCTACAGCACTCTCTGCTTTGGCGCTGCCTGAGCACGTTCAGTGGATAAGGACTGACCATTTGGCAGCACACACCCACTGGGTGCTGCTGGCCCAGAGACAATGGTCCCAGGTCAGCCAAGGTTTGAAGGGTATACATTCAGCATTTCTTGTTTCCTGCACTAAAGGAGCGTGTTGTTCCTTATCTCATGCTCTTTAGAAACAGTAGTTGCGTATCTACCTAGAATATTTTTTCTCTGTGAATTGAAGAGGAATGGGAAATGAAGCAAGGGATTCCCACATGATGAAGGGTACCTGGGGCTGAGTTTCACTCCTGGGCAAGGCTTAGTTCCTGCAGGACATTACCTACACCACCCCTCCTGAGTTTATTAAGTTGTTTAGTCCCTGTCCTTGAGCTGTCACCGAGTTGGTGACCGCAGACTCACAGAGGTGCTCTCCAGGCACTGCCCCGCCACTGTCCTGTTCTGAGGGCACGGGCATCCCCCCAGGAGCAGACAGGTGCCTGTGCTGGAACATTACTCGCGGCAGAGGTGAAAGCAGCTCCTTGATGATGGCTTTTCTTTTGGAAAGCAATAGAAAACACTTCAAGGGAGGTCAGTGAGGCCAGGGATAAACAGCAGCAATAGCAGTCTCACACAAATAGGCAAGAATGCAATGCAGAGGATCCCTCCGCAAAGTCATTTCAAAACAAATGCAACAAATTGAAACACAGTAGTGGATGTAGTACTAATAGTCAGTGACTGATATAAAACATTTAAATATACAACAGGAATCCCAGCAGCTTACAAGCTATCAGAGCAGCTATTTCCGATGAAATTTGGACATCAATTTGCTCCCTAAAATACCGTTTGTTGTGTTTGTTGTTCACACTCATCAGCTATGCACAATGGAGTAAGAAAACAACCATCTACAAAAACCAGGGAGCCATTTTAAAAAATTGCAGGGCTTTGGGCTTAGAAGTTCTTCTCCCTTGTAACTCACTGCAGTGCTCTCTGTGCTCTGGCATCTTTCCTCTGGTAAGCTATAGGATAATGGGAAAAAATAACCCGAGCCTTTGTAAAATAAAAAACCATTTTGTCAGGACTTCCAGCCTCTCTATGGCTCCCTACAGCTCAGCCAACAGTTAAGCTGGTATGAAACCACGCCACAAGACCTGAAAGAAATAGATTTGATGCTTCAATGTCTATTTCTCTCACTATTATTCTTCCTGGGAGAGTGAAAACACATTATAAGCACACATTACAAGCACACTCAGTTCCTTACCGAACAATCCAATTAAAAACGTTCTTCCTTCAGCAGCTTTATTTTATGACTTAGGAAAAGTCTCTGCATCCTGATGTGTGGAGCACACACAGGGTAAGCAGCTCTAAACCTTCCCTCTTCCTAAGGGTTGCAAATTTTTGCCGCTTCATCACAAGAGTTTTTAGTAATGTCATTCAGAGCAACTCATCACCAAAGAAGTCTACGCGAAACATGTCAAAAGCTGAATTAACTACAGGGAGAAGAGAAAGACATATTAAATAAATACAGAAAGGGCTTTCTCTTACACAGTTTGATGCAGAGCGGTTGAAGGTCAGGATCTGACGGGCTCCAGGCAGAGCACTCCTGCACTCTGACCCAGCAGAAGGCTATGCCCTCCAGCAGGGGCCTGTTGGTGCTCTGCTTTGGTTATGGGTGACTGGTACAAGCACAGTTACACTCAACACAAGATGCTTTTCACCATGTATACTCCAGGCGTTGACTGCTGCCTATAGGAGTATGCCTAGTCACTGGGCTTTTTGCAGACTGCCAACAATCTCTGAGTATGCAGACCAACAAGCAGGAGACCACGGCACCATTGCCATATAAAGGGGATTTGCACTTAACTACTGCCTGTTCCACATGAGCAGGGCTGTATTTGCACCACCCCGACACCCTGATCATCAGAAACTAACTTTAGCTTCTCTCAGGACACAGGCTACAGCTTGAGACCTTGGTAACTGAGTTCACTCGGCAGAGAAGTGTTAACCCATCAGAAGATGGGTCTGGACCGCACCGCTGACAGGTCAGCCAGGTGTGGCTGCTGCTGCTTCTTGGATCACAGGGATACCAACAATTCAAATGCAGTATTCAAATACATGATCATCTTCGCTGTTACACATAAGCTGGCTAACATTCAGACTATTGAGAAGAAGCAGCCATTTGTTTTGCTGGGTCTGCTTTTATGAGCTTCTAAATTACCCACCGTCATCCAGAAAGTGATCAAACTATATTTATGAGTAACGCATAAAATTCAAACGAGACCTTTATTTACATTAGGTTTTCAAGCTCTGGGTATTGCAACATACATAACAAAATTTCATACTACGTTTTTATAAGAAATCAGATTGAAAAACTGATCTACAGAATCAATTTGTCAAAACTGACTAAGCAGAAAATGCATCAGCTCAGTTTCAGAGTACTCTGTCAATTTTATACCATCTGCTATCACGCGGAGTATTCGCGACGTCATGGTTATAAAAACAGAGTGCTCATGCAGGTTAATTTACAGTGAACTCTCAGAGAAAACGTTACATTCCTCCTTGTTCAGAAGAGCAGGTCAGTGCTCTCCACATTGTCTCACAAAGCTATTAAAGATCCAAACGGGGAGAAACCCGGTCTATTAGGAGATACTCAACAGAAATGAAATGAGATTTAGCAAGACAGAGTCATAACTTAAACTCCTTGATAACACAACTGTAATCTCTCATTCTGTAGAAAACAAGGCGTATTGTAAAGATTAATCGAGTCATTTTATTCCAATATTAACATTATGCAGCAACTGACGTGAGTGTCTATGTAACGTGAAGTGTGCTGCCAAGCTGACTTCCGTAATGCGCGCAAGGGATAAATGCAACAACTCTGCTCACTGCCAGAAACAAAAGATGGCTTCAGGAGCAAATAACACTGATTGATACTGTGCTCAAGCGCTACCTAACAAAATCTATTAACCTACGGACGGGGAAAGAAAAAATAAAGTAGCTTTTTTTTAATAAAGCAGCTTTGTTATCTTACTTGTGACACCTTATTTAAACCCCAAGTATTACCTCTTTCTACCAGCATAAATACGGAGCCTTCTGCGCCTTTTATGATGTGGTTACAGACACAAAAATGTTATAGTTGAAAGCGAGAGCTAGTTCAAGGAATTTCAGACTTTGACATCAGCAAGATACAAAGCTAAAATTCATATGTTCCTTTTCAAGTTATGAATACTTTCACTAAAACATAAATATTTTAACATATATTAATTTTTCTGACATTCAAAATTGTAAAGTCAATATGGCAGAATTATTGTTAAAAGCAGATATTTACAAATATTCTTTTTTCCATACATAAAGTATTTGGCATAATTATAACAATCTTACTGCATACACAACCGTTTGCTTCTTTTTCACATAATGGTACACTCCTTATTAAAATTTACCAATTATGTACAAAAATACTCAAACATTTATTATAGAAAACCTCTATAACCACCATCAACAGCTTATAACTGCTGAAGGCTTCAGAGAATATAAAAAGTGGTCACTTTCTTCCAGTTAAGCTATCAACAGATCAGACACAGCTAAAATCAACGTGAGCTTCCCAACAAAAGAGGGAGAATATCTTTAACAGCGTGATTTAAAATGCAGTTCATACATCTGTTCCCAAGCACGTGTTAAACGGTCAGTAAAAGAAAGAGGATACCAAAAATACATACAGAAGGTGCTTTTTTCCCCTACAGCTTGGCATGGCGTTAGCTTTCCAGATGCCAGTCACTAAGGTACGCCCTAAGGCCAAACACTGTCCTCCTACAGCAGATCATGGAGATGAACTCGACCTAAAAAGCGAACCCCAGCCTGATGCACCGCTACGTACACATCCAAAGAGCCATCTGCAATTTCTGCTAGGTTTTTACAAAACTGTTAACAAACTCTGAATTTGCTTTTGAATTACATTTTTTTTTTCTTTTAAATAGATATCTAGTAATTCATATTCATACTTTGTTTAGTGTATTGCCCCGGCACGACTCAGTGCTGAATCCAGCAATCAAATTACATGAATGTGTCTTTTGTGCCCATGTAATACACTGCTGGTATTTTTAGGGTGAACTCTCAAAAGCAGCAGAGGACCTCCACTAGCAATTAAAAAAACAAAACAAAACCAAAATGGAATGAAAAGACACCAACTGGAATAATAAAGGTCAGTTGCACCTCAAAAAGCCAAGGGTGCACTGGGTACGGTAATACGCTAATGGCACCAGAAAGGTGCTCTACACTGAATGAAATGCAGGCATCTTTCCATCTTAAAAATAACAGCAACCAAGTGTTTGCTTCAAAAACTCCAAAGCACATTCTTGCTCAGCTCTCTGCAGTATAACTTGCATTGTATCCATTCTTCCACAGACGTTTGAAACAACCAACCCATTCACTGCATGGGAGAAACGACTTCCCACCTACTTGCAGAAACACCCGAGCCTACAGACTGCTTGGTTAGAGCACGTGCTACTATTTCTAGCAGTAAGGACCCAGTCAGTATGTTTCTTGTCAGGAGCATCTATCTGACTCACATGAGAATTGCAGGGGCTTAGGTTTAAATTTTTAAATAAAAATAAAGTACAGAGGAAAGCATTTATCAGTATTCACCACTCATTCATGCTTCCTACAATATCTGGCAACCTAAATTAGTAATTTCATTTCAAAATGTGCAACGTAACATCAATAAGCATTTAAAAGTTATTGAAAGGGAAAGGTGGGCAAAATATTAAAGTGCCTAACTAAACGCATTTTACCATTTTTAAAAAATATTATTCCTTAAATGGTAAAGAACTCCTTGTGATCAGATCCCAAAGGGCTCCTCATAGCTGGGACACCTTGCGCGGCAATGGCCTGGGCCGCGGGGCTGGCTCAGTCCTCCGGCTGCTGCTCTCCGCGTTGCTGGGCCGGCCCAGCTGCGGCTTGGGCGGCAGGGCAGGGGGGTCGGTGGGCGGGATGGAGAGGCTGTGAGGTAGAGGGACGGGGCGCTTCAAAGTCCGCTCGTACACGCTGTAAGGCGGCGGGGTTTTGCTTTCCTTCCTCACGGGCTCTTCTGGAACGCTGTAGCTCGGGACCGTCACTGGCGGTTCGCTGCCTTGACTTTCAAAGCCCGACGTCTCCGAGGTGCTGCATCGGCTGAGCGAAGAGATGCCGCTGCTGTAGCTCCCCGACAGCACCGGGGAGTTGGATATGAGCCCCGAGGAATGGTACTCCACCGGAGACGGCGTGAATGACTGCACAGACCCCTGCTCAAAAGAAAGGGCGTGAGAAGAAATTAGAGGCACTGAACTTGGGAGGGCACTCCGGCGCTCGGACTGGAAACACACAGAGGCACTTGCACAGGTTCTGAAGCTTGGTAAATGCAGCGTCTCATCTCGGTTTTAATTAAGATTCAGTAAGAAACCAATAAAAACTCATTTTGGGAGTGCCCAAGTATACCCTGAACAGTGCTCATGCCAGTAATTCATTTAAGTGGAAGCAAAACTGTATTTAATTGTTATTTTACTATCCGGAAAAATCTGGAAGCCTTTACAATGAGCGCTCAGCTTTCCCAGTTCTTTTAAGTGAAATCCATACCCACGCATGGTGTCTGCCTAGTGATGTCCTGCCCTCTAACGCCAAAACACAGGACTTGCATCACCTTCCATGCTGATGCTGCAATCTCTCCTTTAACATTCATTTTCCAAAGCTTTTCTCACAACTTCAGTGCACGGTCATGCAACAGAAACACATTTACGCTGTGGGGTTTGATCTGCGGCCCAACCCCATCTCCCAGGTGATTTTTGGATGCACGGTGCCACTGTGCATGACACAAAACACCATCACAGCCCCAGGAACAAGGGCCCAAAGGAGGGTGTAGACAGGAGGGTCTGTGGGAAGGTGAGGGCCAGGGAGCTGAGGGCTCAGCACCAGCACTGACAAAAAGCGGAGGGCAGGGACAGTAAAGCCACCACAGAGAAGTCCTATTCTAGTGGAGCAAGTTCAGCTACTGCTCTAACAGGTTAGAGTACACCTTACAAGTTGGGAAAGTTTGGCAACTTACCTAATTGTGACTAGAGCAATCAGACAACCTAGACTTAACAGTCTCAAGCACAGGCTGAAAAATGGATGGAGAAATCATATCAAAGACAAATTTCTGACTCCAATTCTTATTAGACTGCTTGGCACCTAGCTGCTTAGCTTTAGATGAAATTGTGAGCTGTGCAACAAGGCTAGGGAGGGATGGCAGTGGAGCAAAAACGTATACAGCTGGCTGCACTGATTTCATTCCACTGAGACAATCTCAGTTACTACGTCTGGATTCACAGCACACCGAAACCAATGGAAAGATCCTCATTTACATCAGCGGGTTTTGCACTAGGACGGCAGCAGGTAACAGTTGGAACAAAGACTAAAAACTGAGCCATGTGAGCTAAGGAAAAGCAGAGCAAATTTTCCAACAACCTCAGTGCATGCTGAAGACATTTCACACATTGTAGAGATGCTGTGTATTAAGCACTTGCTTCAGATTCAAACCCTATGCATTTAAGGAAAGTGCAGCTGCACTCCTATTCCTACAAACATCCAGGGTCAAAGTTTTCAAGTAAATGATGTAATTGGTTCCAAGTTCCAAGAGCACTAGACACTTGGATTAAGTGACTACAGATAAAAATTAGGAGCTTGGCTTTTGACATCCAGAATGCAAACAAATACATGTAAATCCTGCCTGATTCAATTTAGCAGCTGAGCAGGAGCAAGCACTTCACTCCTGACAACACCGCAGACTCTGTGTATCATAGTGAATAACAGTCTAGACACCAAAGGAGTCTGGATATTCATGGCTGCCTGGAGGGAAATCCAGCAACTCTCAGAAGTTTCCTGGGCCAGCATTCCTCTCCTCTCAAGCATCAATCCAGAGTTTGGCTGTAAAATGCTTAAATTCCACCCGGGCCTTTAGAAGGAAAGGTTAGGACAAGTTTTAAACACCTCTCGGAACCATCAATAATGAGTCAATTCAAGAACACAGACAGAGTTGGTCACCTTTTGTGCAATATCCTAATGCTCTGAAGAGATTCCTGGTAAGCAGTTGATCAGAAACTTGGCATCAGTGCTCACTTCAGCAGGTGTACCATGGTAACGGGACTACAGGGCACTTGATAGCAAACACAATTACTCTCTGTTGAAACTGAGCCACTTCGCAGCCACAAGTGGAAAGCTAACAGGTTCATGGGGCAATACAGAGGAAAATGACTGCAGAATTTTGACTAAGGAGAAACGAGGTGTTTTTGGGGTGTCACTTCCCTCCTCCTCAGGAGATGTGCACATCTGTGGCATTTATTATGCACTGAATACCCGAGGGATCACTTCAGCAGGAATGCCCTCTAACTTTGTGCCTGAAGAACCAGTCCTGCTCCTTTTGATTTGCTCTCCTTCTAGGTTGTTGACCCCTGTATTTCCAACTGCACAACTACCTCAGCTTGCACGCGTTAGCAGAAGTTATCCCTGAGACTAATAAGCTGTCTGTCAATAGCAAGGTTTTCCTGAAGTATGCAGGCTGTGCACTGATGCCCTGCAGTGCTGCTGGAGACAAAGACTTCCTGGTCAAGTTTTCTAACCAATAAGCTGCTGCACAACAAATGGGTACCAACATCTTCAAATACATCGAAACAGAAATGAAACCTGCTAAGAGGATTCCCTCTTGCTACAGATGTCTAACTGTTACAGAAGAACCAATGTTCATTCACAGCCTCTGCTTAGTGTTTCCTACTGACAGGCTGCAAACTATTTCCAGCTTCTCACACAACCTACCCTGGATTGCCCTGCAGAGTATTAAATGAGTATTAAAATTAGGAGTCTCAGAGGGTAATCCCTGCTCCACTAACAGAGCAGCTTTGGATGTTAGAGGAGTAAGAGGAATGGGCTGCACAACAGGTTCTCCTTAACTGGCATCTCCTTCTGCCACTGTTGAACATGGCATTCTGGACTAAGTAGATCAGATAACACTTCTTACATTTATTTCTTACATTCCATTCTTCCCCCTTACTCAACAGAGCTTGATTATGCACATAGGTGAGAAGTCTAATACTGACGCTGTGAAGATTAGATTTCTTACCTGCAGTTTTTAAAATCTTCAGATCTGCTTTGATTGTTTTGGCTATTTACTCTTGTGAATGAATTTTGTACAGGCATATGATAATGAATAAAAATGCTAATATAATGGAAGAAGAATATAATAGAATCTCAAATAACATATTAAATACATATGATATACCCCACAGCACATACGATCTGTCCCACAAAGGAGGTTGACTTGCAAAAAGCCAGTACCTTCATTGGTGATCTGCCAGCAGGAGAAGGGGAAACAGAGGCTACGTGTCTTGCTGGTGATGCTGTAAAGTCAGAAAGATTCCAATGCAGTCTTTGTATTACAGTTTTCATTAAGAAATCTTCTAAAGAGGTAAGAGATCATTCTACCCACAAATATCTCTAGTTCTCTCTGTGTACTTGCTCAGTAGTTGCAAGTAGTCTTAAAAATTCTATTTCTTTTTTCAGGATTGTTTTGCCATACAACAAACAAAGCATAAGAAATTTCCTCAGCCATCCTCCATGGCAAATTTTCTATCATGTAAATTCATTTATACTCTATCAAACAATAACAGGATTCAAAGAAAGTACTTTCTGCTCCCCCTTTTCCCTCCTCTTTTTCCTAAGAAATATATTCCATATTTTAATGTCAAATAAGAAAAAACACAATACAGAATGTACTTTGAGGCATAAGGCTGAAACTTCTAAAAGTTTCCTCTCCCTTGAGAACAATTATATTTATAATACCACTTAATCTGTCTGTTCTTTACGTGAAAATTAGTCTTTTGAAGGGCAAATTAGTTATAGTAACGGAACTCACATACTTCCATGACTGCCGAGCATTTTCTGGCAAGTAAGATTCTTTTTCATTAATGATCATTTCCAATTGCTAACCTCTAATTATTGTACGATCAAAAGATTAAATTTGATCATCCGCCCTACTATCAGAATAAAGTGTCTGAAATTCCTCAGTCATTAAGTGAAGAGGCAGAGTACTGAAAACAGAATGCTACAAATAAGCTTAATGAGAAGAAAATATACGCAGTTCTACAGCCTTTCATGTCAGTAACTGAATAACAAACTAGACTGCCCAGAAAGTTTAATGTCAGTCAGAGTGGAAAGAATCTAAGCCCTCAAGTAAATCATTTTTTGATTGGAGTTTAGACCAAAATGTCCATTAACTCACCTGTCTGTGCAGGTCTCGGTGGTACGGGAGGAGATATAAGCTTCCCACTGTCTGATGTG
>PPHD01009279.1:0-20828 GCA_002909625.1 Bambusicola thoracicus
TTTTTCCTGTCTGGAACAATCTAGTATGGTTTTAAGCATATGTTCAAGTCCTGGGCTGAAACAAGTTTGACTGTGAATGCTATTATGGAATTGTAGGGGCTGGAAGGGACCTCTAATACTATATAAAACAAGTTACTGTAGACAGGTGGAAATGATCTTGACTCACAGTTCAGTGCAGCAGTTCTTATATGGGAGATTCTTCAGGCCCTTTATCATCTTTGTTGCTGTCCAGTGGACTCCTTCTAGGAGATCCCTGTCTTTTTTTGAACTGAGGAGCCTAGAACTCTACACAGTATTCCAGATGTGGCCTTACCAGAGCATAGTAGAGGGGGGGAGGATCACCTCTCTCCACCTGCTGGCTACACTTTTTTTAATGCATCACAAGATAGCATTGGCTTTTTGGCCACAAGGGGACATTGCTGGCTCATGGCCAACCGGTCATCCACCAGGACCCCTACCTCCTCCTCTGCTGAGCTCCTCTCCAGCAAGTCATCCTCTAGCCTGTACTGGTGCTTCCTCTCTAGATTCAAGACTCTCGCTTGCTGTTATTGAACCTCATAAGATTCCTCTCTGCTCAACTCTCCAGACTATCTATGTCCTGTCGAATAGCAGCACAGCCTGCTGGCTTGTCAGCCACTCCTCCCAGCTCTGTATCATCAGCAAACTTGCTGAGGATGGACTCCATCCCATCATCCAGATCATTGATGAAGAAATTGAACAAGACTGGACCCAGCACAGACCCCATGGTAGCACCACTAGATACAGGTCTTCAACTAGACTATGCCACTGATCACAACTCTCTGAGCTATGCCAGTCAACCAGTTCTCAACCCACCTCCTCATTCACTCATCTGTCCTACACTTTCTAAGCTTAATTACAAAGATGCTGTGGCATACAGTGTCAAACCCTTGCTGAAGTCAAGATATACTGCTCTTCCCCCTTCTACCCAGCCAATAGTGACATCATAGAAAGCTATCAAGTTGATCAAGCACAGTTTCTCCTTGGTGCACCCGTGCTGACTACTGATAACCTTCTTCTCTTCCAATTCTTTTGAGATGGCATCCAGAGTAAGATGTTTCAGCCCCTTTCAAGAGAGGAAGGTGAGGCTGACTGGCATGCAGTTTTCCAGATTGTCCATCTTGCCTTATTTGAAGACTGGCATGACACTGTTTATTCTCCAGTCCTTAGGCACCTCTCCTGTTCTCCAAGACTTTCCAAAGATGACAGACAATGGTTCATCAGTCCCCTCTGTCAGTTCCATCACCACACGTGGGTGCATCCCATTGGGGCCCATGGATGTGTGCACATTGATTTTTGACTAGAAGGTCTTTGACCATATCTTACTTGAACAAAAGGAAGTTTTTGATTTCCCAGATTCTCTCACCTCCAGAATCTGGGATTCCCAGGGGACAATCTTTGTAGTAAAGACAGAAGTAAAGAAGATATTCAGTATCATCACCTTCTCAGCATCCCCTATTACCAGGGCACTCATCTCATTTAGTAGCAGACTCACATTTTCCCTAGTTTTCCTTTTACTGTTGACATACTTAAAAAAAACCTTTCTTGCTCTTCTTTACCTCCTTTTCCAGATTAAATTCTGAATGGGCCTTAGCCTTCCTCATTGCATCCCTACATGCCCTAACAACATTCTTCCCTAATGGACAGGCCCTTTTTCCACATTTTGTGGACCTTCTTCTTTTGTGTTATCTATTAGCTTCTTGCACATCCACATGGGTCTCCTGCCTGTGTGGATGAGCAAGGATTTTCTCATCCCTTTCCCTGATTTCTTGCTCTTAAGGATTCACTGATCTTGAGCTTGGAAGAAGTAATGTTTGAGTGCCAACCAACTCTCATGGGCTCCCTTTCCCTCCAGTGCTCTTAGCCCATAGGATATACCTTCAAGTATGTCCTTGAAGAGGTCGAAGTTGTTTCTCCTGAATTCCAGGACTGCAGTCCTTCCTATTGCATTACTTCTTCCACACAAGATCTTGATCTTCACTATCTCATAATGGTGAAATGCTGCATCCCAAACTGCTCCCAGCTTTTACCTCTCCAACCAACCCTTCCTTGTAAGAACAAGGTCCAGCAGCACTCCTCTCCTTGTTGGCTTCTCCACCACCTGCATTAGAAAGTTACCTTCAACACACTGCAGGAACCTCCTGGACTGTGCATGCCTGATCATGTTCCTAATCCAACAAATAGCAGGATGGTTGAAGTCCCCCATAAGAACCAGTGTCTGGGACCATGAGACTACTTCCATTTGTAGAAGGCCTTATTAACTTCCTCCTTCTGACCAGGAGGCCTGTAGTACACACCCACAACAGTGTAACCCATATTAGAGTGCCCCTTAATTCTCACCTACAAGCTCTCCACTCCACCATTATTCACCCCCAGGTGGAGCTTGATACATCCTAGTTGTTTTCTAACATAAAGAGCAACTCCACCATTTCATAGAATCATGGAATCACGAAGGCTGGAAAAAACCTCCAAGATCATCCAACCATCCACCTACCACCAATATTTCCCCACTAAACCATGTCCCTTAGCACAACATCTAAACGTTTCTTGAACAGCTCCAGGGATGGTGACTCAATGGGACAGGCCCCAGTACCAACCCCTGGGGAACACCACTGGTGACCAGTTGCCATCTGGATTTAACTCCATTCACTACCACTCTCTGGGCCTGGTCAACCAGCCAGTTCTTTACCCACCCGAGACTGTACCCACCCAAGTCACGAACTGCCAGCTTTTCTAGGAGAATACTGTGGGAGATAGTGTCAAAGGCTTTGCTGAAGTCTAGGTAGTCTACCTAGAGATTTTGCCAACCTGTTCTTTCCTAAAAAGGATGCGGCCATCCATGACAGCATTCCAGTCATGCAAGCTGGCGCACCATGTCTCCATGATCACAATGGAATCATGGCTCTGTGACTGCACACATCTAGTTCTTCTTGTTTATTTACCATTCTGTATGCAAGTCTACAGGCACTTTAGGGAAGAGGGTTGTAGGTGTCCCTAGAGGATAATAGAAGATTTCACGTAGGCATACTCACGCAGCTAAGAAACATTTGTTACTGTTGTCATGACTCATTCCTCAGTCTGTTGCAATGGCATTGCCATTATGTACCCCACCTCTCAATTTCTTCAGTTTAAAGCACGCTTCACTAGGTTAGCCAGCCTGTTCACAAAAATTGCCCTTCCCCTTCTAGACGGAGGGATTCCATCCCTCTCTAACAGTTTATGATCTTCATAGAAGGTTCCATTATCATAAAACCCCAAACCTTTACGATGGCACCAGCCACATAGCTAGGAATTAATGTGTATTATGCATCAGCTCCTGGCTTCCCTCCTTCTTCCAACTAGTAAAATGGAGGAGAAGATAACCTGGGCTCCAATGGTTTTCACTTGTGCTCCCAGGGCTTTTGTAGTCACCTTTGATTCTTCTCACATTCTGCCTTTCAGTATTGTTTGTACCCACATGGAACAGCAACAGGGGATTGTAGTCTGTGCTCTTGATGATCTGTGGAACCCTTGAATCAGTGTTTCAAATCTTGGCTCCGGGAGGCAGCAGGCATCTTGAGACAACCTGTCAGTAGTCTCTTTTAAAAGTGACCCACCACAAGTGCCTGGCATTTCTTTTTATGAAACTTCAAACTGTTCCTTGGAGATAATGTGGATGGGTAGTGTTCTGCACCAACAGAGACAGATATGCTGAGTTTCTTAGGTGACTTTGCCTAAAAAGTTTATTATAATTGTAAGTTCTAAACAGTGTGAAATTCAGTGCAATGTAGAGCACAGAAAAAGAAGGTATCAGAATGGGCTCTGCCAGGAGTTTATTGTCCAAATAGACAATACAGTACATGTGCGTATCTTCTTTGGCAAGTCTGTTCACAGTCTTCTTCCTGCCTCAGGTCTGTTTCTCTCTGTGCTTCCATGGTATTCTAACCACAAATGAGAGAAGTCCCTAGCCTAGGGAAGGTTTTGCAGATGAAATGTTTACTCCAGACAGTTAAATGGTGGAGCTAGTTTGCTACCTCCCAGTTAGTTACTTGAAAGTCATTTTACGTAAATATAAATACCAAAGAGCAGGAGCCATATGCTTTTAGCAAAAGATGAAACTTTCCCATTCCATTCATCTTTCAACAGTCACTCACCATTTTATATTAAAGTCCTATGACTTAGTTATAAATAAGAGTCTAAGGTGTTAGAAAAATGAGCTTACCATTCACTCGTGTGCATGTGATTTGATATGCACAATGCCCTTGTGTCATTAAATGTCCTTTCCTACCATCAAATTAAGTAGAAAAGCAAGATTGACAGACTGAAAATAAATTTAATCTTTCTGTCAGCAGTGGCAGTTCTTTTTGTTGTTGCTGTTCTTTTCTTCTTTTCACTGAAAGAGTCACTGTTTTTTTTGATTCTTGTGAAAGTGGTAGACAGAGAAAATCACATTAATGGAATGTCATTTGATAATTCATTATATATTGCTCCCATTGTTTTTTTAACTTTGCAAGAACTGGATTTTGTGTGAAAAGATAAAAGGGGCTAGTTTTCCTGCAAGTACACAATGTGGAGCAATAACTGGAATTGAAACAAGACTTTGATGGACACATGGTGCAGTGCTCTGTCTGAGTCTGCTGGTCGTTATGGTCAGGGAGTTGCAAGGGTTTGGTGGAACCAGATAGCTCAGATAGGTGTTATGGGAGGCACAGAGATGCATATAGCGTGAGGCTGCAGGCCTGGGAATTATGTGTCAGCAGCCTATCTCTTAGTCCAGTAAAGTCAGTGTTCAGTCTTTCTAAGTGACCCACGAATTCAGCCTTAGATGGATGGCTTCCCAGGGAGTCATAATAGTCATTGCAAACAGTGGGAAGCAGATTGTATTTATGCCACATTTGGGGCCCTGCCCTTGCAGAGCATGTGACATGGACTTTGTTAGGATAGTTTATCTCTGGATTAATCGTTATTATAATTTTAATCACTGTAAATAGTAGAACTGTGCAAAACACAGCAAAATGTACCAGTGCAAGCATTTCCAGGAGTTTATCATCTAAATAGACAACACGATATGTACTGGAAGGCTCAAGAGAAGGCTCTTAAAGCACACATCTGCCACACAGTCCTAAATTATGCAGAGGTGGGGCTGTAGTTTAGCATGGCACAGCAATAAATGGGTGCATTAAAAAGAGCATGGACAGCAGATGGAGGGAGGTGATCCTCTCCCTCTACTCTGCCCTGATGAGGCTACATTTAGAATACTGTGTCCAGTTCTGGACTTCCCAGTTCAAAAAAGACAGGGATCTCCTAGAAGGAGTCCAGTGGATGGTGACAAAGATGATAAAGGGCCTGAAGTATCTCCCATATGAGGAAAGACTGAGTAACCTGGGTCTGTTCAGCATGGAGAAAGAAGACTGAGAAGGGATCTGATAAATGTTTATAAATATCTGTAGGGAGGAGGGAGGCAAATGGATGAGGCAAGGCTCTTCTTCATGACATGTAGCAATAGGACAAGTTGCCGTGGCCTAAAACTTGAACACAGGAGGTTTTGTACTACCATACAGAAGAGCTTCTTTACAGTGAGGGTGACAGAGCACTGGAACAGGCTGCCAGATAGGTTCTGGAGTTTCCTTCTTGGGAGATATTAATCACCTGTCTGGATGCCTACCTGTGCAAACTGTTGTAACGTACCTGTTTTGGCAGGGGGTTTGGAGTCAATGGTCTCTGAAGGTCCCTTCCAACATCTGTGATTCTGTCGGTTCTGTTATCTTAAAAGCAATGCTGTTCAGTCCCTTTCTCAGCAAATTTAACTTTGCCTTCCTTTAGAAAGCTTTAGGCAGCACAAAGGAAAAAGGACATAAAATTATTAGAGAGCATCCAGTGGAGGATATAAAATTGGAGAAGAGCTTCGCAGCAAGAGATACGAAGAGCAGCTGAGGTCCCTGGGTTCAATCCAGAGCGGAGAAGCTGAGGGGAGGCCTCATGGAGGCTGTAGGTCCTCACAGGGAGCGGAGGGGCAGCGCTGAGCTCTGCTCTCTGTGACAGCGACAGGGCTGAAGGAACTGCACGGATCTGTATCAGGGGAGGGGCAGCTGGGGGTTAGGGACAGGGTCTGCACCAGAGGGTGGTGTGCATGGAACAGTCTGCCCAGGGCAGTGGGCATGGCCCTAAGCTGCTGGAGTTCAAGGAGTCCTTGGCATAGGATTTGGGGAGGTCCTGTGTGAAGCCGAAAATTGGACTCCATGATCCTTGTGGGTCCCTTCCAACTCAGGTTATTCTGTGATTCTCTGAAAGAGTTGGTTTAGAGTAGATTTTTCAGGGGGATTTGCATAAGAAACGGAAATAAAGTGGTAAATGAATATTCAGAATTATACAACTTATATAAAATCTCTATGCTTTTATGCATGCTATATTTTTATGCAACAGTTAACTATTAAAATGAAATTCAAAGTAGCACATTCCATTTTTTTACCTAAAATCTTGTCGAGGCACACACATGAGCAGGCAGTTTTTTTCTCAATGAGAAATATTAAAAGTAAAAACTGTTGATACCTTTGACAGTCTTACCTGTAACCCACTACTATATGTGTCTTTAATTTTACTGTGGAAGAGAATGATTAAATATAGTTAATTTTAAATATCGTTGATTTTTCCACATTGTCTATAATTGAAATTGTCATCTCTCTGTAACTGCAGAAAAGCATGCTTCAAGATACACACATATACATCTACTGTGAATTATTAGTGTGCCTAGAATTGACCGTATGGCATTCCAAGCTCTAAGGCTTAGCTTGGAATTACAGAAGGTACACAGTTTCACTTCTTTGCAAACTGAGCATAGATTTTTCTTGACAGTCATACCTTTACATAATAAGCATTTTTATTTTGTGAAGTAAAAAGCTAACGACAGACACCGTTTCTAGGAATAACATTCCTCAGAAGGGACAAAGTCACTGAGCTTTATTTTAAACATCAAAGTCTGCAGTAGAACAGGTCAGTAGCAATTTCAGTTTATCCAAGCAAAAATTTAAAACTTCAGTAACAGATGTATAGTTCATATTCTTCTCCTGAGTAACAATTCTTTTAGTATGTCTAGGTTCCATTCTGCACTCATGTACACCTCTCTGAGAATGGATTATTCACTTACATCATGTGAGACTACAGGGGATGAGGTGATATTCCATCTGACAGGGTTCAGTGGTTTTCCCCGCTGACAGAGAAAGTTATGATTTTAAGACACCAGACTCATCCATCATGACAAGAATGGCTCACAGATATGACAAGAAATCTTATAAAAATAATCTGTGGTCTAGACAATGAACTAATCAGCTTTGATGAAATCCATAAGCCATTTATACGCTGTACTGAAGAGTAGAGCTTTTTGGTTATGAATATGTTTTGTATTTTAAACATATGAAGAGCTTGTCTCTTCAAAAGAAGAGAAATAACCTTTTCAGTATTATCAGTATAATTAAGTTCACGTTGCTGAGCTAATATTAGCTTGTATAGAGTTCTTATCATGCACACTACTTCTGTAGCCAATCTTTGCTCATTCGTGATAAGGTACCAAGGGGGAAATGTCTTGCTAGACACTGAATAGAGCTAGCTGTGGGGGAAGAGAAAAAAGAGAAAGGTACAAACTGGAATATGGACAATGCATTCATATGTGCTGAAGTACAGTAATCCTTGGTACCTTTCTCCATATGGTTGGTCAAGGGAAAATGTAGTGGAATGGCACTAGACAGGGACATGACCAACAAAACTGGACTCCAGCATCTAGCACCATGTAGTAATAACAACTGAAAGGAATTACAGCTGGCAGCAGAGATGCTTAGCAGCCACTCCACTTGAAGATGAATGATAAACTGCAGAATTTATTTCCCTTCAATTCTCTTCTGAATTTCTTACACAAAGCTCATATATACAGGCTTTGCAGAAAAAGGCTCTGTTTGTCCCTTTACTGATAATTATTTGAATAGTGAAAGCCTAGCTGTGTTTAGATATTGCTGTGAGTATTCTTACTTGTTAGCATAACATTATAACGAACAGAAACAGGAAAAATACTCTGGCCACTTATCAGCTGAGGGGTTGGTTAAACATAGGCTCACAAGGTGAGTGCTAATAAATATATTTGAGATTTTCTTATAGCAATCGTAAAATAATGTAACATATGTAGTATTTATTATGTGATCAAAAAGGAACAGAAGTATGGCCCATATTGTTTTATAAGCAGAGGATTCATTTACTAAATATTTTCCTATAGCGGATAGACCTCCACATCTCTGGGAAATATTCTCTAGTCTTCCATTTTTTCATGTTCTTTGAATGTTTTCTTGTTGAGAGTTTCCTTTTTGCTATACCTGAAAGAATAAGCTTGCATGAGCATTTCTACAAGAAACCACTTGTGTGTTGTGACCTAGAGAGTAGATGTGGTACCCAGGTTCATCTTGACTAACCTGAGTGTCTCTTTATCAGCTATAATAACAATGAAGGGAATGGGGCTCTGGGAGAAGAAGATACTTTGTGTACTAGAGACAGAGAAAATTGAATTATCAAAAAAAGGTTAAAAAATCAACAGGCCTTAGTGAAGAACAGGACTGTCCATGAACGCAGCCAGATACTCATTTAACCATTTTTTTTTTTTTGTTGGTCAAGCCGGTACTTGAAAATATTTATTTTTACAGAAGAGTGAAAAAGTATGGGGAGCTCCTTCTTATTTCACGTACACTAGTGTAGGGTACAGTTCTATTACGCCAGCAGATTTTGTCTTTCAGTATATTTAGGGACAGTCCTTAATTTCAACAGCCTGACAGAGCACAATGCTTGCAGTGTCCTCCTCAGAACCAGCAGACATAGCACTGCTTCTGTGAGGGACCCAGAGGAACCCTGCCTGCCTTGGGCACCTGTGGGAGCATTGCTCTTACTGTTGGATGATTGCAGTTGCTAGCCCAATAGCTGTAGCTCACATTTAGCCTGCTGCAAAATTTTATTTATTTATTTATTTGTCTTCATTTGGATGCCAATATGAAGGGTCCTTAGTCTTGTGTCTTGCCCCTTTGTTTCTTGGAGCCTCTTCTCATTATAGTGGTATTATTAAATCAGAATAGAGAGTGCTCTTCAAATTTGTTCATGCATTTTTCTGTGCTGATGTATCTTAAGGAAGATTTTGCTGCTAGCAAAGATCTCAGAAATGCCAATTTTAATTTAACACTTTATTTCCAGAACAATTTCACAGCTTCTGTTTATGAGAAACACCTTCACTAGGCAAACATCCAAGCTGCTCTGATGTGCAGGATGTAGGCAGCATTCAGTGTCATAATTTGCTGAATGCTAGAGAAGATAAAATTGGGATAATGTGTCATTGCTTCCTATGTGGTGGCAACACTCATATCCTGGCAGAAGTTAGGCTGACAGTGAAAAGCTGCTGGTGCATTTTATTATCGCTGTGGACTATGTCCCTTTCCTCATCTTATTTGCTTATACTGACTCCTGGGAATTGCTAGATACCCAAACAAGTTAATTAACACACATTAATTAGATCAGTTTCACGGTGAGAAAAGGAGTGTGTACTCGAGTGCAAGCAATGTAATTTAATTCAGAGCGAGATGGGGAGGTGAATCAAAGAATTGAGGTGACAGTGTTAGTGGAGAGCTGCCTAACATTCAAGGAGAAGAAAAGGGAATGTGGTGTGGCAGGGCATAGCCTGGAGCATTAAAATGGTGGAGCTGTACTAGGCAAATGCAGAGAACCAGGGAAATGAAGGCAGTCAAGATGGTGGCTTTACTGACGTAAAGAAAGGTTGAGAAAAGTACTGGCAGCAGTTGGATGACGGAAAGGTAATGGGAATGATGAAGGTGGATGAATGTCATATTTTGTTCTATTTGATGAAATAACTTGTGTGCTTCATTTTTTACAACTTCTTCCAGTTGCAGTCGTAAGGGGAAAAAAAATCTGTTATTAGGAACTTATCTCTGTATTTGAGCCTTCAGGGTCAATAATAGAATCTCAGATATTATTGAGAAGATATTTTGTTTGGAGGCTGTTAGGGAGATTTACTAAGGAAGCAGAAACTGCCATAGGAATTATATTTTAATCTTGGTTAAACTCATAATGTTCTGGGGAAAAATCAAAGTCAAACATTTGTATACACGAAAAAATGCTTGGACAAAAGTTTCTGAAAACGTGTTGGAGGACAAAAGACAGATACAATGCTACTCATATTCCTGTAGATGAGAAGGGTATCACAGGCAGTACCAGTTTCTATTCATCCCATAAAACATCCTTCCACTCATCATAATGCTCAGATGTCTCAGATCTGCGCTCTGTATGCTCTTGAGTAAAGTACAGCACCGAGACAGGGGGTTGCATGGTCAGCACCACGTGTGCAATTTTGCAAGGACATTTTACACTGGAACAAGACAGAACACAGGGTGCTGGAGAGAGAGATGAAGAGCTTTTACTAGAGGGTAAAGAGGCAGCTGTTGTAGTACGCACTTAAAGCTGCTTAAAACCAGCTTCTTTCTATCTGTCTCTGACTCAGCACCCAAAATTGCTTGTCACTTTCAAAAATGAAGTCTTTTGTGTTCTGATGTAAAAAGGTTACGTAGGGAGAGGAAAGAATTTGTAGTATTTGTTCTTTGCCCACAGCATTTTTCTAAATTCAGTAAGGTACTCAACTGGTGGTGACACTGAAATGAGTCAGTTTTAAAGAGCCCCTTAACATTTATAACTACTTTGTTTGTAACTTGTTTTGGTATGAAATGTTAAGCTAAAACTACAGATCAGTTTTTAAAGGTTCATTGAGAAGGTTGTCCCCCCTCTACTCTGCTCCCGTGAGGCCTTATCTGCAATACTGCATCCCAGCCTGGGCCCCCAGCCCAAGAAAGATGTGGAGTTGTTAGAGAGGGTCCAGAGGAGGGCCACAAAGATGATCAAAGAGCCAGAGCACCTCTCCTATGAAGACAGATTGAGGGAGTTGGGCTTGTTCTGCCTGGAGAAGGCTCTGGTGAGACCTCAGTCTGGCCGTCTAGTACTTCAGTAGAGACACTGACGTTTTACACAGTCTGATAATTATAGATTTAGGGGAAAATGGTTTTAAACTAAAAGAGAGGAGATCTAGATTAAATGTCAGGTGAAAATGTTTTACTCAGTGTGGTGAGATACTGGCATAGGCTGTCCAGAGAAGCTGTGGATGGAACTGGATGGTCTTTAAGGTCCTTTCCAACCTAAGCCAACTGATGATTATTTGATTCAATAATTGTAATTATAAAATAGTAGTCTATTTTTAGACAACATATTTCTTTTTAGATTGAATAATTTAATTGAAATAAACTCATTTAAATTACCTCGACCCTTAAATAGTTATCAGATCAAGGGAGAGTAGGTTTTATCTAGGATGGCCAAAGGCACACAGCTGTTTTCTAACAGAGTACATGTGCTTTCATCACAAGACAATCCCAAAGCACAGAGACACACGTAAGCTCTTTCATGATAGTGCTAAGGGCACTGAAACATTTCTTTATGTGTGGGAATTAGTGGCTTCACTGCACTGGTAAGGGAATTATATTTGGCTTAAAAATCCTGAAGAATGTAAATTGTTTTCCCTGTTCCAACTGTAGTACTTATTTATGGCTGAAAAGTATTCCACAGAATCTTGTAAAATCCAGGAATGATTATGTCTATGCCAATGTGAAAGAGAACCACAAAATATGCATCTCTAATATGTTTCTGTTAAACATATTAATTACTGCTCAGGCTACAGTTTAATTCTAGTGTCAATGATTGTATTAAAATACATGATCTGTTTGGTGCTGTCAGCAATAACATATTGACACTGAAAATCATTTTCCTTCCATACTTTTGTATTTAGATCCATACACAGAAAAAAAAAAAAAGGTGCAGAATCCATTATCTATCCTAGAAATAGTTTCTCTTAGAAACAACAGTCAAGCCTTATTTTACATTGTACCAATATGATTGCCTTTTTAAACATGAATTTCTAAATGAAATCATACATAATACAAGAATATATAAAATTAGCAGCTGGATTGAGGCAGAACTGCAAATAAAGAGGCTTACCATCAGAAGTATGTCTTGGAAGTGCTAGCACCTTTCAAGGCTAGAATATGAACTTCTTATTCATCCTGTCATGCAATTTTAAATATTTCTCCAGCTTACAAATATTATCCGTAGTCACCTTCGTGCGTGGAGATAAGTATAATTCATATTCAAAATGATAACAGGCCCACAATTTTGAATACCTTCCAAATTCTCAAGTTCTACTTCCATCTGAAATGGAAAAAGTAGTTGGACCCAGCTACTGACTTCTGGTCATCTGTGAAGCATCAGTGATTCCACCTCTAGTAAAATTCATAGCTTGTAGTACTCTGCAAAAATTGAGGTCTGTAACTCTTCTGAGCTCAGAGAGTGGATGAGGCCACTCAGATCCATCAGCCCTATGGTTTGTGGCAAGTATTCTCTGCTTTTGCTAAGGAGCTGGAACTGCATCTGCCTAGCATCGGCCAGGATAATCTTGGAATGAACACTTCCTCAATCTTTTTATTGCAACCTTTTTTTAATTGGAAAAGAATCCCAAACCTAGCACCATGTTTTCCAATTTTGTTAAGTCCATAAAATTATTGATATGCATCCCACAGTTAGTGTGGCACCATTACCATGTCCTGATATCTTCATTTCCTCATCGATGTCGTTTTAGACAAGTTTTTCATCCACTGGTATTGTGGAAGTCCTGTTCAATTTGGACACAGGCAGGCTTTCTTCAGTTAGTAAAACCTATGTACTTTCCTTTCAGAATTCAAGTTGGCTAATTCTTATTTGATTAAAAAGTCTGCTGTTGTCTGCTGTTTCATCCAGCTCATAAGGGAATCTATCTTAATCGATTACTTTCGCCAGTGTTTTTCATTTACTTCTTGCTGTGAACGTAAGAGTTAACACTGGACATGTCCGGATGACTGTAAATAAGCTGTACTGAGTTATTTCAAACTGTTATCCTTCATCCTTTTCTCATCTTTTATTTGTCTTTCCTACAAAGTTAGTGCTACCTTCCCTTCGTATCTGCTGTAATCAGGGCTGACTGAGTTCTTGGAATCCCTTGACACCCTGGCACAGCGTAGGATGTGTAATGCTTGTGTGAGTGGGAATAAAATCCTTTTCTGTTGTGTTGTGCCTCTGGGCACAGCCTACAATTACTTTGCTGGCACGTATTATATCTAATGAAATCTTTGCGTTCTTGTGAGAATGATATTCACAGCATGAATGTATCATCAGCTCATTTTCCATTAAACAGAACTAACACACTGTAGAATCACACTTAAAAAAAATTATGTGATTTCTTGTGATATTCACATGAGCTTCCCCTGAAACCTGAAATACTCTTTACTGAATTAGATGCTCTACAGTATAACAACCTGAAAAAATCTCTGTGATGTTTTAAATTGCCTTTCCCAAAACTGTGTCCAGAATGAGTGTTATACAAAATTTTACCTCAGTACTGCTGAATGCTACTTCATATGTGATCTCTTTCTGTATACAGATGCTCTAAAGCTGTTATGCTGTTGAACAGCTTTAGTTGTTTCTCACTTACCGCCTTGCCTCTACTTGTGCTCTCAGCCTAGGAATAAATGCCTCTTGGTGTCACAGCAGCAAGGCTCGTAGTTTCATAGGTTACTTGAATGCACTTTCAGGTTTTCCTTAAACAATTTTTCTTTCAACTTTTCATTATCTTATTATTCCAAATTTGCATAATACTGAGGCCTTCTTTTGCCTTGTTAATAGAAACAATAGTAGGAAAGGAGAAAAAAAAAAAGGATCTCTCTACTCTGTTTTTACTATCCCAATGTAATGTCCAAACTACATGCTATCTTTTAGTTCACAAGTTATAAACCATCTCTTATTTTACAATAGATTTTAAGATTATTAGTCAGAAACTTCTGCAGCTTTGCAGTTGGATGCTTCCTCTTCCTGCTGTTATCTGTGCCTGTTTTGCAAATCAGCCAAACGTGCAACAGTAGCAAAAATACAGATCTTTAATTCTTGGATTTCCATTTGTTCTGTAAGACTTGTTTGCTTTCAGAATGTCAGATTTTCTTATTTCTGTGCTTTTGTGTTCTTTGGTTTCTGAAATACTAACAGTTCATGTGGATGGCTAGTGAGGTATTCCCTCTGTAGGAAATGTCCCTGTCAGCATCATAATACACTGCAAGAGTTGTGACTATTGGGAAAGACTGGGAGGTTGTTGCTCTCTCAGACTCAGCACTGCTTACCCAAGCATCGCGTCTTTGTGCATATGAAATCTGAGCACTCTCCATCTGGAGGCATAAGAATGAGAAACAAATGCCAAGTAGACCTTATCTCTCAGCTTCAGCCACTTTGGATGTACCAGTTCTGTCTTTAACTGAATAGACAGGGTAGGCATTTTGGGTAATAATATTTCGTTGCTAAAGTAAGGAGGCAGGAGTCTTAAACAGCCTGTTTTACTCTTAGATATTCTTTTTATCCTTTATACTTCTAAATTATTTTTATGCCTTGCTTTATCTCTGTGCTAAATAGGTTTAATCGTATCTTTCAATCTTAGATTGTTATGTTCTCAAAATACTTTACAAAGATTAGTTAGTGTTGTAGATGAGCAAGAAATGGATTCTCATCCCACAGAAATTTTCAACATATCAAAACATTTTCCTGTACTAAATCAGGACAAAAATCAAGGCAAAGATTGAGGGGAAAAATGGTTTAGAGCATTCATTTCAATTCTGTAACATCAGTACCTTAAATTTCAGTTTTATTTTATCTTGCTCCTTTAACGTATCATTTCAAGCCAAGATTTTGAATCAGTAAACTGGAAATTTTTATTTAAAACAGTGATTATGTTTAAGCAATATCTATTTTAAATGTTATCATTGAAAATATATGTTGAAGACTTCTTTTTCTCATGAAATGCTTTGTTGAGAAAATTTGCTATTTTCAGGGAAACTTAATTTAATTGTGGAAGGTGTAGTTACCAACACTGATCCAACATTCAGTTGCTTGTGCAGGTAACTGTTGCCACTGGAGGTGCCCTGGCGTACTTTGACCTTGTGCTGCCTCTTACATGAGCAGGACCATCCATAGGTGCTGTAATCCCCTGGCAGCTCAAATATGCTTCATCAACTCAATAATACCACCTTTCACAACTCAATTTAACTCAGAGAAACTAAGTCACAGCAGAATGATGGCTGAGATTTCACTAGGACAGCTGATGGAAGAGATGATTTCTATTTTACCAATCTCAGTTTGGACAATTCAGAATTTTGTTTTTCAGCTTAATAAGTTGTTTGAAGGTACACACAGATTTTGATGTCCAGCTTGTTTTGAACATCATTCTGTATGTGCTTCACAATAGGAAGGATTAGGGAAAAAAAAGCAGATGGTAACTCATCTGCCACATCTGAAGATTTGGACCTTACTGACTTCATGCAGTGCAGCTGAAAGTATAGCCTTTGTATTCTCCTGTGATCTTATGTTCTAGCTGCAGTGAAACTCCGCTTTCTTGTGCTGTTAGCACATTTGAGCAAAAGGCTGGATCTCCTAAGGTCCCTTTCCACCTAAATCATTCTATGTTTTATTTTCCTGATTGTCCCTGCTCTTTCAAATAATTATGCTTACTATATTCTGCTAGGAGACAGATCACATAACATACTTTTGTGCATAACGTTCTAATTTTGTCCCTTGATCTGCTGTTAAATGTATTAAAAAATGGTGTTTTTTTTTTTGAAGTCTGTACATTGTTCTGCTTTTTACCTTGTCACGGGTCTTTTCCTGTTCTCTAGCTAAGTATATAATCAAAAACTATTAATAGGTGTCTTCTGTTTCTAGATAAGTCTAGCTTCTTGTAATTTTAACTATTCTTTATGTATTTGTGGAAGTCCAACTCTCATTAAAGAATCCTGGAGAAAGTAATCTGTTCTGGAATAAGAGGAAAGATCCCAATTGTGAAAAAAAAATGAAAAAAGTCAGAAATTAAATGTTGAAATTTATCAGTGGAGGGCAATAACACATGGAATTCTTGAGAAAACCATGTTGAAGTTGCTGTTCATTGATAAAGGCCATGGAAGTATATGCTGCCAATTTTCTGGTAATATGAGGTGCGTGAGGATAGTGAAAGAAGCAATTATGAAGACTGAAGAAGCATCCCTCAGTGCTGGTTGATGTGGTGGTAAAATGACAGGTGAAATAATGTTGATGAGTGTAGCAATGATACACATGAGAAAAACAGGATGGATTCAAAATAAACTGTTCTCCCCCAAGGAGGAGATCAAGAAGCTGTGGTAGGTACCATCAAGCAACTAAATAGAGCAGTGGTAACTATTGCTGTAGACTTGTAGAAACATAGAATTGTTGAATTATAGAATCACAGAATGGCTTGGGTTGGAATGGACCTTAAAGATGAACTGCTTCCAAGCACCCTGCTGTGGGCAGGGTTGCCATCCACTAGATCAGGTTGCTCAGAGCCTCATAAAGCCTGGCCTTGAATTCCTCCAGGAAAAGAGTGTATAGGAAATGTTAGAGTAGAAGAGCAAAGAATTATGACATGCTGATTGCATGGTAGACCTGCCTTCAAAACACCAATAGCAAGTCTGATTTTCTAAACTGGAAAAGAGTGTAATAGATAGAAAAAACAAAGAGATGGCCAACAAAATGGGTTAAGTATAGTTGCTGTATATAGAACAATAGGATAGACTTCAACCCAAAGTCTTTAATCCAGAAAGTGAGATGGCTTTAGGGAGTATAAGTCTGTAAAGCCAAAGGTTATAAAGAGAGAAGTGATTTTTCACTTTTTCTCTGATTCTAAAAGCAGGTTAGTTAAACTCTGTGGTAGTATTTTAGATCATACGAAGTTCTGTTTATGTAAAGCAATTATATTACTTGTATACTCTTTATAATACAGCCAGTGATAATAAGCTTCTGAATATTGAGTGGATACCTTTATTTTTCTGTGAGTAATGACTAGGAGCAACTGAACTTCTTTGGTTAGCTTTGAGTCTGGGGGAAGCAAAAGAAATGTCATCAGAAAAATGCAGCATTCATTACAGGCAGTGGGTGGAGAACTGCTACCGGGAAGATGTCTCTTGAAAGCATATGGGTTTACATCTCTGCAAAATTGTTTGTTAATGTGGAAGAGTAGTTGAAGAGATGTGTAAAATCTGAAACTCCAGGAACCTCTTATTTTCTTCTTTAATGACCTAGGATCTTTGTTTTGTCAGCTGATAAACTGAACTACTGCCCTTTTTAAGCTTTGTGTAACTCTTTACAAAGAAGCCAACTAAATGTTTCACTGAAAATCCAGATTTGCCAGTTATCACAGGCAGGAGTGTGAGACATTCTTGCTTAATATGTCATGGTCTCAGAATTAACCCGCAAAAGGATCGCAGTTCTTATCTGCTGAAAGTCAAGGTGTAAGCAAGAGCTTGTCACAAACGTGATCATTTTTTGAAGAAGACAGAATACCTCAATACAGGCTATATAGTCACAATGTAATGCTAAAGGAAAAAAAAAAATAAATCTGTGTAATGCAAGCAGTGCATAATTATTTACCCTCTGATATTATGTGCATCTTGGCAGCTGCAAGTTTGTATTGCTAAATGAAGCAAGTTGCCCAGAATTATTGTGTAAGCTAAATGACAATACTAACAAAATACCAACACACTGATATTATGTATTGATGCAATGCTACCAAAAATGCAAAAGATACCAATGCTTTCCCTTTAATTGTGAATGTTATCCTGTATCAACCTTTATACTAGCTTTTAACAGCATTCCTCTCTCCTCCGTCTCTTCCTATATGACTGAACAGTATTTTGTACAACACCGTTCATATAATGTATCTATTCAAATTTTAAATGTCTCCTTCACCCTTAGAAGTAATTCCTTAATCTTCTGAAATGACCCTTAACTCCTCAAAAGTTGGGAAATCTGCACTGAGTTCCCTGTTAAGGCAATCCAGTTTTTATCCTGAGGGACATTATATACAGACATTCTGAAGCCCTGCAGCATCTCAGGCAGTTTGGATGCATCATTTCTTAACTTCATTTCACCCAGGGACTATGTGCTACTTTGACAGACATTCGATTCTTGCAGATGTACTTCGGAGGATAGGAAGACCACATGGATTTTTCCAATCCCACTACTTCAAGACTGGATTCTTATTTTCACTGGAATTAGTTTGTCAGAGCAGGCAGCAGACAGCAAAATGAACACCGATCCTTTTTTCCCCTGGTCGGTTGCTCTGAAAGTAATGCCTCCTATTTATTTCCATGGAAACTCTGACAGATACAAAGAGCAAAATAAAACGATTTGAGAGAACACATTCTCAGCTAAAAAACACTATTTTTAAACATACCCACCACCATTAGCAATGGTGGTATTTTCACCAGCACTGATCAAGAGCCTGTGTGCTGCACTCATAAAAATATACATAGCTGTCCAGAATGTGGCTTGTCTTTCACACTGCTGTTACCACTGCTGAAACACACTACCCACCACCTCATTGTGCTCTCATCCACTGTTTGCCCTCCATAAATATTTAGAAGCATCAATGAATGTCAGTGAATGCAATTTTTTCCTCATGGAGGAATTCAGTTCCACACCTTTGCTGTATATGTACTTCTATGTCAGAATCCATTCTGTCAGTCTGCCCCTCTGCTGCTATACCACCAACATCTGCCTCTGATGTAATGGGCCAATGTAATAAAATAGGAGGCATTACTTTCAGACCAGTCTTCATACATACACAGAGGACAATGGTGGTGCTCCCAGAATGTAACAGAGTAATCAAAAGATGTTTACTACTCACAGTGAAAACGAGAAGAGGTGAATGGGCCTCTTCCCTCTTTAAATTAGAAGAATACCAACGTAAATCTGCAAAAAAGTTTTCTTTTTCCAAGTCATACCTGGAGAACAGTCCACACATCATTCAGAGATAGCATGCAGAAGTTATCCTAATAAAAATACTTGACAGGTGAGCCAGATACATCTCTGTGACATATAAATAAAACAGTTTGTTAAGTCTTGTTCTGGAGTAGTAGTAGAAGATACTCTGAGAACGAAGGTGAATGGAAGGAAAAAGCCCATAAACATGTAGAGACCAGCAGCACTACAGGTGAAAAAAATGGGCTTCTGGAGAGGTCCACTGAAAGGAAATCTGTGGCTCCCCTGGTAAATCAATAAGCAAGAAGATGAGATTTGGATGTTCTGGGGAAGGTCAAGAATATTAGGAGCTCCCAAATCTTGATGAGGTACATATAAAGGTAAATCTACCAATGCTGATCTTGCCAACTAAATCCACACATTTTCTGAGAAGGTGTGGCTTGTGTGACTCCAGTTCCATAGCAAAATCTCCTTTCCGAGATTTCTGTGGGAGTTTCCTTAATTGGAGGTAACACAGTAATCTAAGGTAGTTTAAAATTCTTCTCTGCATAGTTACTGCAGTGTAGGAAAAATATCTTTTTATGATGTTCTTTCTTAAAATCATGAGTGTCTGTGTATATACTCATACACGCGTATCTGTATAGGTTTAAATGTGTTTAAATCAGGCATGTAGGCAATTCTCAGTATCTTTTATTTGGTAGTATACAATTTTTCAGTAGGTCTTTATCTCAGGAGTCATAAAGATACTGTGCAAATGCAGTTCTTTCAAATTTCTCATATACAAAAGTTCTTTCCTTTCAAATAAGTTACTGGCTTTGTGCTCATTTTTGCCTCATTTTTCTTGATCATAGTCTGCCAGTGTCTTTTTCATTCTGGAGACCTAACTGTTGAGAACTGTGTGTGCTTTTAAAGATGATATATTTCCTAAAATACTTCTAGTAAAGATGGAATCTTAATATAATATAGGTGTATAGTAAGGTATAAGCTGTTTAAGAGAGTAATGCATATTCTCCAGTGCTTCACTTTTACAGCATCTTCTGACTTCCTTCACATATTGAACCCAGAAGTTATTAGTAACAGAAGCATCAGAACAAAGTACATATTTTGCCTCATTAATCCAGTTCTGAGTCCAAAGTAGGTCAACAATGAAGCTAACTTTGTGTGAAGACTCCAGACTGAGAACTGGAGAAGTGAATGCACCAGTGGACATTCTTTTCTGCTGGCTGTGCTGGTTGCCAATGTCCAGCAGAAGAGATGGGTGGGCAGTAGCATCTTCAGATGCCACAGCTTAATTATCCAGAAAGTATCTGCCAGAGCACGTGCTCACGTAAAGCATTTCTTTGGTGCAGCAGTCAATCTATTAGTTTTCCCAGTGTGCCATGATACTTATATTCAGACAACCCAGAATCACTTGAGACTTTTTTCTTCTCCCACATGGCAATAAATGCCACATTTTCTTTGCATTGTCACTCATATCTCTTTTAGCTGTGCACTTTTCCAAATATCTCCCCATCTCTGCTGAATCACTGCTGTACTGAAAACTGCTTCTCTACATATACAGTCCAGTTTTGCATGCTGCAAAACTCTGTGCTTGAGGAGTCAGGCATCAGGGCACAGTGAAGGGTGGCTCTGTGTGAAGGCATTGGGAACCAGGACCCAAGCAAGGCTGGGGATGGAGTGGCAGCTAGACTCAGCCTGGAGTCCAGGTCACTGGGCACATCCATGGAGATGATGCCTGGCTGGGACATGACATTGACCCCAAGATCTGACAGCCAGACCTCCCAGAACAAGGCTCTCATGGTGTGCACATGAAATGTGCAGATTTAGCCATTTATGGAAGTTCATGCTGGATATGGCCTTTGAAATAACAGAAGCAAATAATCCTTGTGTTTTTGACGAAGTCTGGGAGAGAA
>PPHD01009280.1:0-15833 GCA_002909625.1 Bambusicola thoracicus
TAGGCCCCCTTCAGGTACTGGAAGGCCTCTATAACATCTCCCTGGAGCCTTCTCTTCTCCAGGCTGAAGAGCCCCAGCGATCTTAGCCTGTCCTTGCAGGGAGGTGCTCCAGCCCTCTGATCATCTTCACGGCCCTCCTTTGGACCTGCTCCAACAACTCAATGCCCAGGAACTGGACACAGTACTCCAGGTGGGGTCTCATGAGAACAGAGTAGAGAGGCAGAATCACCTCCCTCAACTTCTCCTGGTCACACTTCTCCTGATGCAACCCAGAATATGGTAGGCCTTCTGGGCTGCAAGCGCACACTGCTGGCTCATGTTGAATCTTCCATTGACCAACACTCCCACGTCCTTCTCCTCAGGGCTGCATTTTAAAATTATCATCACAGAAGAGTTTACAGAGGTGTGAACTTATATTGACTCTTAATGTTAAAATACATTTTCAATAATCAAATCATTTGTTGAAAACATTTTCATGTGTAATTAAAAATGAATGTTTATTTGAGACAGTTTAAAAGATGGAGGTAAAGGAAAATATTCTATAAATTATTTATGAGACCAGAAACTTTCTGTCTCATTTCAGTCTTCCATTTATTATGGTATGCTTCTATGATTTTTTTTTCCTCTGTGGAATTGAATGTATCTATGACTTAAAATTGTTCTTTTTTTCATGTTATATTTTTATTCTTTATATTTTTTTCCTTCAGATTTTTACCACAATCTCTAAAGATAACAAAATTATCATTAAGTTTTGTGGTAAACATTTTAAAATTCTTGAATAATTCTTACTAACGTGCATTATATTCATTTGACTGGAAACTCAGAGAATATATTCTGCAATTCTGAAAAAGATGTTATTAAAAGCATTTTAAATTAGTCAGTGTCTAATAGATGTTGACTTTCCAACATCTCTAAACTTCTTATGTTGATGCTGTTGAATCAAAACGATATTTTTCTCTCAAAGAAGGTGGAACATTTTTTAACATCTGAATGTTTGTTAGGCAAAAAGCATTTGTATTGTCCTGTGTAATGAAATACACAGTTCATTTGTATTAGGATTAAGCATGTTTATGTTTATAAGCAAACAAAGGAGTATATCAGCGTGCTTGATACAATAATGACGCAAACTACTGTCTTTCTGAAGGAAGAAAGTAAAGGAGAAAAACTTGGGAAGAAGATGTTCATTTCATGGTCCCTGTGCTCCCCTCACTCTCTTCTCATATCAAACAGAGCTGCAGGGTTGTTAGAAATGAAATCAACATGAATCATTTAAGTGTGCTGCAACCTATGCAGGACATCTTCACCCTCTTGAAGCCATGCAGTGCTGACCTTGGCTGTAGCAGGTCACTGTTCAGCGTCAGCCTGGCACAGTGCCTTCTCCTTGCTGCTTCTGTCACACTGGAATGATGACTAACATAGCAAGCAAAGAAAGGAGAGTGAAAAGACTTATTTGAAGCATTTTATTTCCAAATATTTCAGGGGATATGGGAGCGACTGGTGAGATATCATGCTTCCCTTAAGAGAAAGGTCCTGAAATGAAGGTGAAAGCTATTGAATGTAGCCTCCGGAACACCTTTGGAGTTGCCTGTGCACTTTCAAGAGCAAAATAGGGAGCACTTCAAAGAAAAGAGCTCTGACTGTTCCTGATCACTGATGAAGACAGTCTTCTGCTTCAGATTTTAAAAGTATTGTCATACTTGGCACCGTTCAATAACTCTAATTCGGCCATTAGATTCCTGTCACCTTTGCCCTTTCCTAATGATTGTGACAAAATGCTGTCTGCAATCAGCAAGATTCAGTCGTTGTGGGAATAATTTGAATAAATAATCAAGTCTGCAACTCATCCATCACCTTGACTGATTTCTCTATTCCCTGTTCACCTCTTCGTGACATTTGGCAGGTCACTTGATATAAAATATGCAAACAGTGAACTGAAATAGCCCAAGTCTGCTGCAATATGCTGACTGAATCTGTCATCTTACGTATCCTTGCATAGCAAAAACATGAATTTTTTGTAGGCTTTTGCTTCTGACCATATTTACATTTTTAGAGTGGTATCTGTCCCCTTTCATTGAACTTCTGCAGAGCTTGTAGAGGTAACTTGCTTCACATGTACATGATGAATGTCCTGTTAAATCTCTCTTGGTTAAGTAGTTTCTAAAAAGATTAGGAGAAAGGGTAAGTAAGCAGGAAGAAAGGCAGTAATAGTGAACTCAGAAAGACTGAAGAAAGCAAGTAAAGGGATATGAGATGAAGACTGAAACTGATGAAAAATGGCCATATAATCTGCTGTTTTAATGACATGAGCATAGTCATATTTAATAGGGACAAATAAATCTAATATTATTTTACATGAAGGATGCCTCCAAGCGAGATCACCTGGGTATTTCTGGGATATTCAGGCAGTTTGTAGCACCCTGCTTATCTGCTTGCTCTCTGCTTGCTCTCTGCTTGCTCTCTGCCAGACTTCTTGTCCTGGTGGTGTCCTCTGCAGTAGTCAACACACACCAGTTCCCCTGCAGCCACTGCTGCAGGGCTCAGCCTGATGTGCAGGCACAAAGCTAAGCAGGAGTCGGTCAAGAACAGTGAGCTGCAAATTGTGATACTAGCATACAGGCTTATGTTCATTTCCGCCAGCAGTGCTATGATAAGGGGCTCCTCCAGCAGAAAGGTAGAATAAGAGATGAGAATAGCAACCTCTAAAACAGCTAGAGCTCAACTGGAGGCTCTTGAAGATCAGTATTCTTGATATGGGCAAGGTGTCCTGAATTTCACCCTAAAAGAACTACACGTAGATACTGTATATATTTTCACCCTTTACTTAGATCATTCTGCTGTTCCTGAGGTTGAGTCAGGATGCATTTGTATTTCATAAAGCTCAACATCAAATCGCTTTAAGACATGGGTCTTCTTCTGCTAACAATCTGTAGGAAAACCTACATAACTAGGGCCATGTTTACCCTACTGTATATAGGAATGTTTTTCCACCTGCACAGGTGCTAGATCGTATGAGTGATAGCATGTGAGGTACCAGGATGACAAACAATTAAAATTACTCTACTACCCATCTCCAGAAGTTGTCCTGATTTCAGAACTGAAGATTTGAAGTATGAAATCAGACTGGTTTAGAGGAGCTAAAGACACTGACTTACATTTCTGGATGTAACTCAAAATGACTTTTTCGCTCATAGGAAAGCTAACCTTGCTTTCTGACTCTCTCAGGGAGACCATCCAGCTGATTCCTTATCCAGTGAGTGGTCCATCCATCAAATACAATAATAATAAATTATTGGATAATATCGGATACTTTATTGGATAATATATTTGTACAAATATTCCCTATATATTAAAAAAAAAGATTTAAATATATATAAAACAGGAAAATTATTCAATAATTTTGTACAAACAAAACTCAGTAATAGTATGTTTTAAAGTGAAGATTTCTTTCATCTTCAGTTTCCTTCTCCAGGTATTTCATGAATTATTAAAAAAAAAAAAAGAAAAAAACTTCTGGGAAGTTGTGTTCATAAAAGCAAACTAATAAGCTAGTAAAGTATGATATACATCATGAAACAAGTGATACTCATCGGTGGAAATCTTCATAAAAATGACATACACTTTTGTTTGACAAACACTTTATTGCATGTCTCACAGCTATTAAATAATTCCCAGTTTAATTTTCGTTGTGTTTTAAACAGTCAATAGTAAAGACTATTCCCTAGATCTCTTATATTTTCATCTATACTCACAAAGAAAACTTAATTTTTTTCTGTTGTTTTCTTTTTTCATTTTATTCACAGAAACTAGTAACATTTTACCCTGAGGCTGTTCTTAGGATGCATAGAGACAAACTTTAAAGTAATCATATATATAGCCTGTATATCTCACCCTCTCATAGGCCAAATAACTGAAATAACAGAATGAACATCAAGGAGTGCAATTTTTTCCACATGGAGGAATCCAATTCCACAACTTTTCTTTATATGCACTTCCATTGCAGACATCATTTTGTCAGACTTCCCCTCTGCTGCCTTCTGGTCAGTGTGTCAGGACTGTTTTAAACTCTCAAGAGTGCCCATACGGGAACCTGCATGCCACTCTGCTCATGCCACTCTGCTTCTTTTCTGAACGCTGATCAGACAGAGACAAAAAATAGAAACATAGAAGCTTACTACTAAGTCATCCCAGGCATCCCAGACATGTACAGAACTATCTGAGGATCTTTCAGGTCAAAGTAGTCTTTTGTAGGCTTAACTGACTAATGCATTCTGGATCACAGTGTTGAACAGATACATGACTTTTGCTCTGGCCATCATTTTCAATATATTGAAGCAGCTGAAATAGACCAAATAGAAATAAGTTTTCAGAGATAAAATGCTGGGTCCACAGTTTGAAATTCATAGAAATGCTTCAATTGATTTCAAGAGAGATAAAATTATATCCCAAATGAGTAGTAAAATAATATATGCCTTGGAAGTGACCTTTGTCTGCAATGAATTACAAACAGCAGTAAAATGCACGTGGCAAGAAGCTGATTCTTTTCTATTTATTCTTACTATACCTCTGCAACACCTGACCACCTTTCTCTAACGTGACATGATTTAACATCAATCAAATTGTCGTTCCATGGCTACTAGATTTACTTTTTACTACGTCACTTCCGAGTATAAGTACAGGATGAAATAAGACAGGAACACAGCAGCCTTTCAGTTACATTAGAAAAGAATATATGAAAAGAATATGTAATATGTCATTTATACTAAAGAATGGAGAGCACTTGATCCAAGACAAAGTTTACTTGTCAGAAATTCAGGAGGAAGTCTGAATTGACAGGCTGATACACCAAACCAGTGGTATAGTGTAGCCACAGTGATCTTAAACTTGTACCAAATACTCTTACACTGGATTTATTGTACTGTGAGCACTGAGACTCTTTTTATTCCCTTGAAAGAAATTAATGTAGGAATTAAAGATTTTATTTTGTAAAAGGAGGAAAAAATGCAATGACAAGATGCATTGCAAGAAAGTAATATATTTTATAGTTCAGTCATCTGAAGTCTTTCAACATCATCTCGTAGCTCTGTCATCCTTCATAGCAATGCATTTTAAAGCTCAGTCAGGTGCTCCTGGCTTGATACCAGTAACTATAAACATTTGCTGTCTTAGATAATGATGCAGTGCTGAGAGAAGACAGACTGAAAAACAACACTACAGTTGTCCTAGAAAACAGATGATGTTACTAAATGTTCATATATAATTTCAGCCAGATAATTAATACTCGCAGTTTCTGCTGATAGAGTGCTTTTTTTTTTCTTTCTTTTTTTTTCAGAAAATACCATAAGCTTTTTTCTTACAGATAGCAAAACAGAGTCAAAGATACTTAAATGGCTTGTTTAGTCCAATGCAGTGAGTCAGCATTAGTGCCAAGAAGGAAAATAAGATCTTCCAAGTTTCCATGGTAGTGCATAGCCTGCTAGAAAATATTGGTTCTCTGATCAAAATTGTATAACATGTTACAATGCCTCTCTTGGTCTCTGCTACGGCTTCCAACACACTGAACCTGAGTTACATTTCAAAGATCCTTCACTTATGTTTTCAGGACATTTACATAATTAAGTGCAGAAATGAATTTTTTTCCACACAACTGGCAAACCAAATAATCAATAATCTCTCCAACCTGGTAACTTATACCTAAAACTGTAGAACACTTCTGTGTTATTGTCTTTCTTGTGCTTGCGAATGTCAGTTTAGCTTTTTTCTTAGCAAACAGCCATTTTGGCTTTTTTGGCACTTTGTTCAAATTCTGGGTAAAAATGAAAAATCTTCTGTTTGCTTCATGATGACTGCCCTTGTGGTTAGCTCCATAAGAAGGAGAGAGACTGAAGAGGAACAGCAAAGAATACCTGAAAAGAAAGAGAGTGTGTCACATGCTGAAAATTATTTAAATAAAATGTTTTTTTCTTATTAGCAATGTAAGTCTCCATTCTTTACATCATTTGGAAGCCAATACACTAGACAGAAGACGAGAGAATCATCACTGAAGTGAATACATCATTGTAATGACTAAATTATAGTCTTACCAGTATAGCACAAGAATTTATGTGACTTCCAACCAGTTGTTTTCACTCTTTATTTTTAGTCCAGATTACTTCAGAGCTCATATTTACGAATCCAAGTCTTCAAACAGTTGGAGTGTGTTAAAGGGATCAAAAAACTCTGTGATGAAAGTGGCAGCCATGGTTAAGGACAGACAGGAGCATTTGAATCCAGCTGTGCTACAGAAGCAAAAATTCTTGCAAACCATACCTTGAGAGAAAGACTTTTTATAAGCTTTTCCTCTAGGTTCTTGTTTTATTAGTTATTATTAAAAATAATAAACAATAACAACAACAACAAAAACCCTGCTAGTTTCAGAACAGATAATCAGTATTTTCTGAAATAAATAATTAAAGTAATAATACAGAAGGCACTGTGAGTTTTTCTGAAGAAAAGTCACACAGCTCCTCACCTACTGTAGATTTGCTTTTTCTATGCTCATCCTGGGACTTCTCTATATAAGAAATGATAAAAGTAGATCACAGAAATATTTATTTTTCAGGAAAATTCTGTGAAATTTCTACTATCTCAATTAACTACTTGTGCAAAACTGGTGCTGATAGGATTGTCAGCACCAGAAAATTATTTTGTCTCTGTCCAAAAAACAAATGGTTGCAGATGGAAAGTACTATAACCTTGGACTCTGGGATATGTTTTGTGAACCAGTAATAACATTCATCATGATAAAGTTGGCTTCGGACAGCATTTCTAATGAAGCTTTGCATACAAAGTTAATGCTAGTGTATAAGGTGTAGGCATGATGAACACAGCAGCTACACAAAGAAGTGATACTCTTCAAAAATAAGTTTTACCCTAATATCTAAACTATTGACTAGACAGTGAACTCACATACACAAAGGCATTTCAGTCAAAAATTATTAGTGAGATTATGCTGACTAAGGTATATATATAAACTGAAAACCTTAACTTCTGCTGCCAGAACATTCCCATTTTCTCTCAGAATAAAGATATCAAGAAGATTGAAAATGAAAAGAGTGCTAAACAAATTACACTAATTATATTTTATACAACATTCAAATTATATTTTACACCAAATGCTATTAAACTCAGAAGGATTCATAATTTTATATGTAAGAAAAACATTTTTTCAAAATGTGTCTTCATGTTGTCCACTGGTGCACCATTGTCATAAAAAGTATATATATTAAAAATAAATGTATACTGTTTGTTATGTAATGAATGGTACTGTATGAAAAATATTTTAATTGCAATTTATCAACATACAGCAACACAGGGCTAAAATCTTAAAATGATTATATATTTTGCCTATCTAGATATATATAATATCTATATAACATCTATATATGTATATATAATATATCTAGATAAATATTTACTGCAATTTTTGGCCTCAGATTCCCTATCAATGTTGGTACAAACTGTTCATATTTGTCCTAGAAGATGTCTTCCTAAGATCCTCTCTTTCCATTTTGTTCTTTATAGAAACTTGTAACTTAAAGTAAAGAAGTCTGCATGCATCTCTCAGCAGAAGGAGCTGTGTTCAGTTTCCCACTGATTTATTTTGGCCTTCAACCCCAATTCAGATATACTCTACTCATGAAGAGACAGATGTGCAAAGGACTTTCAGAGGTTATCTAGTTCAAGGTGGGATGCACACAATTTACATCACTACTGACATTCATAGAAAACAAGTGTGATTCCATATCCTCCTTGTACAAGCCACTTAAATACTTGTTTTGCATCTGAGAAGTGTCTTCCCAAGGACTATATTAGATCTGTACTATTGCAAACACTCTAAATTGTATCTACATTGGATAAGGAGAGCAAATTATTTTCTCTTGGCTTTCAACAGTCTTTCATACTTCATGATTATTATATCTTAACTTAGTCTTTTCTTTATTCTGAGCAGCTCTGTTTTCTTCAGTATTTCCTGGCAGACTGTACCTTGCAGTAGTCCTTGCTGCTCACCTCTGAACTGCCAATCCATTGCCAATGTCTCAGACCAGATATATTAGTCAAACTAGTCTTAGCCAACAATGGATAGGATGAAGAAATTATACATGCTTTGCAGTCTGTGCTCCTGCTTGTAAATCTTTGGATAAAATTTGTCTTTTTTTTTTTTTTTTTTTTTTTTCCATAGCTGAATTTTACTCTGCATATGTTTCATCTGTCAGTTGGTTCAGTTTATCTTTCCAGCTAAGTTCAGAGCCTGGCATCAGTGCATATTAAATTAAAGTAGTTGAATGTAACAAATGTTTATGAGTGCAGGAGAGTCCTCCAGAGATTCAGTAAATACATTCCCCCAGTTAGAATGCAGATTAATGACAAACAAAGTGGTGAAATTTTTTAGCCATTTTTGTGTCCATAGAAGTTTCCCCTAGACCTGATTTCCTTAGCTAGTTAATGAGGGTGCCACATGAGAGAGAAACAAGAACTGTATTAGAGTCAATCTACATTACAACTCCTGCTTTTCTTCTGTCCACAAAATCTGCAACCTTATCGTAGAATAAATTTAGATTGATTTGATGCAATATGTTTTTGACAAATCTCTGTTGGCTGTTGTTCATCTCCCTTGTTATCTTCAAGGTGCTTATGGATAGTTTGATTCTTTGTCACAGCATTTTTTCCAGGGACTTAAGTTCAACCAGTTCATCTATAATTCTCTTTCTACATTTCTTTTGTTCCCTCTCTTCCCATTTTTTTTTCTCTGCCTCTTTCTTTCCTCCTGTTAATTAAACTAGGTATTCTGATTATCTTTTCTGACATACTGAGAACTCATTCCTTTCCCCAGGTTGACAAAGAGAACAGATATCAACAGGTGGGATATGAAGCAGAAAGGTGTTAAACACTGTTCCAGTCATGCTCAATTTAGTTCATTGTTAGTAGTCCAAAGTATCATTAAACTGGTGCTGTGCACTGACCATCTTACTGCAGCTAAAGCCTTAAAGCAATGAAAAAAACACAAGGCAATTCTGCCTTGTGGTTACGTCTATGACTTGAGTTTCCTCCACTAAGTAGTGAATCAACTTCCCACTGGATTTTCCACATGCTAATAATGTATTTACAGATGTTTTCCCTTTCCTCTTTGTGCTCTTTTCTGGTTGTACTGTATTTAAGGGCTTAGCTTTTCTAATTTTGTCCATACATATTTAAGCTGTTCTTTTATTCTTGTCCTGATGATATACTGACCTAGTTTCCACTTTCTTCATGCTTCCTTTTTGTTTTTGAGATTAATAAAAAGCAGAAGATTTAGCCAAGCTGATCTCTTGCATAATAGTTTGTGATTGTGATCTTAATAGTGTTTCTGTGAGGAACTGCCAAATTTCCTTTTTTCTTTAGCCTTGTTTCTCAGGAGAACTAACCTCATAATTCTCTGAGGGCAGAGTTTTTCTCAGAAGCTTTTAAGTCCATTTATTCTTCATAACTTGTATTTAAAACAATCTGTCCTGCTTCATATGAGACAAACGGGACATAACATCTAAATAAAAACATTCTGGATCAAGTCTATGATTAAAAGTCAGCTGTTGTCTGTGAAATAAATCTTTGCTATCATTTCTTCAGGTAGTCTTTGATTTTAAAATGTTGGAGCACATCTCAGAAGTAAAACAAGAAATTTTGAATCACAAATTTTTCAATTTCAGAATAAGAAGAATGAACAAATTCTAGCTCTCCATTTCAACAAGTCTGAATAAGTCAGTTTTAGAAGAAAGAATGAGAAAAGTTGGCTTGCTGCAGAAAATGACTCAATGCAGCTCTGCTATTTATGTTATACAGTACTTATGTCCTACATTAAGAAATCTCTCTATGCTTTATTCTCCCAAAGATGAGCAGATTACTTTTGTGCTTTTGTGTACACAGCAGCACAGGCTTTGTACCTTTGCAACATCCGTAATGTTCTAACGACCAGTTTTTAGCATTAAAAGCCATTATGATTCACATAAGCTTCATTGATGTAGGGTGTAGCTGCAAATATCCATATACAGACTCATAGCTAGCAGAGTTAGAACCACCACTCAGAAGTTATTGTCACGGACAATACACGCACATTTTGTAACTTTCTTTTAATCCTTGAAGTCATTTTAACTCCCTATGGAAGTTAGTCCTTTTTCTCAATGACAAATTGAAAGAATAACAATATTCTGAAGGTATTAAATAGATAATTTCAGTATTTTTAATAACATTGTTTGCTCACTTGCATTTCAAGTCCCAATCCAAGAGTTTCCAATTTAAGTTAATGGACTAAAGGATTGCCTATAACAATGTATGACATTTCTTTTTTTCATATGAAACACTGCCTGGAACCCATCCAACTTACAGTGAGAAGATAAAACAGAAAAACAAAACAAAACAAAAAACCAACAAAACACCCATCTACAGCTTCAGTACAGTCAAATCCCATGATGTCACTCACATAGTTTTGTATAGCTTTTCCACATGCAAGCAACGATCTTACTTATTTACCCATCAGCTTTAGCACTTATTATACTAGATCACAAATAATTATCATATTAAAATAAAATTTTTCAAAATCACAGACAGTTTTCTACATTTGAGAATAGTTTTTTGAGCTAAACAGGAGAAAGCATATCTGGCACTATGATGAGTCAGAAAACAGATGAATCTGGTTATCTTTTGTTTCAATTAAGTCTGTATATAGAATATTTGTAGGTGTGAACATTTATGGTGCTCTTGTAATTTTTTTAGTGTGATTGAACCTTGAGCATTTAAAAAGATGACAGTGTGAAGCATTAAGTATTTGACAAAACTACTATGGATGAACTGAAAAATGAATTAAAAATGTCTCTTGCAATTATATTTTATTATATTATAGGAGTAATCACTTTAAATATGCACTTCTATAAGTTTCACATATGTAAATAAAAATTAGGTATCTATTTTTTGTGAGATCTTTAAATTATCTTGACCTGTAAGATAAACTATTGACCATGACAAAACAAAAGTCAATATTTTCCTCAATGGACATTAAATCTTTGCTCACTGAAGTATAGTCAATTAAATGTAAAAAACTACCTTAATGTAATGTTAATATGGCTATCACAGGCCCTGGAAAATAAAGCTATTTCATGGGGAGGTTTTTTCCCCATTCAGTTGTCCTGGTTATTTTGCAGATCAAGACCAACATACTCTAATGAAAAAATAGAATTCTGTTAATGTGGCACTAATGGACTTGCACAATTGAATCTTAAACAATTATTTACAGAATGTTAATCTCATCCTTACAATAGAAGAGTAACCACTGCCCTTCCATTTATGAAATTTGACTGAAGATCTGTCTTCGTTCTGTACATGCAATGGAGATTTGGTTTAGACATTTAGCTCTGCTCCCTGCCGGAAGCTCCACTCAGTTAGGTTCTGAGGTTTGGAAATAGGTGATGGTTTATCTTCAGCTCGTTATGTCAAGGGCCTCTTCTGGGGAGTCCAGTCTAGCTTATTTTAGTTTCCTTTCATAACAATCCACAAATTATTTGGAAAATGATAACAACACACTTGGAAAGGCTATAAAAGAACAGAAAATATCATAAAGGACACCGACATGTAGAGACAGGCTAGGAAATCTTACAGAAGCCCCTAACTGTAGGAGATTCAGTGAATGTAGTTCAAATAATTAATCACCCCTTGTACACATGCTGGGAGCTGTATATCAGTTTCTTCTGCCTTGGTACCCAGTGTCAACAGCCTACAAAGCTGAGCATATGTCTTAGCCTCACGGTATTCTTTCCTAGGAGAGTTCTCTATTTTCATCTCAAGATTCAGAAAAAGTCTAGCACTGGTCTTGATATAGGTTCAGTTCCCACAAAGTTTTTTATTGTTCAAAGTAATTTATTGTTCAGTTTACAAGCTAAAAATACCAAGTGTCTTCCAAACTGCTTCAGTAGTTCTCTACAGTTAAGTAAAAACCTGGACATACAAATAATTATATTTGTTTGTAGCAATATATGTATGACTCACTAGACACTGCAAAGGTCCTTTTTCAAATGTACAGACACTTACTGTACATAAATCCCCAAACATACATACCTAAATTAAGTACTTAATTATTTAGAATGGTATTAAATGGTACTTAAATTCAGCTCTTCAAAACTTTTGCACATAATGTGGTTGTCTAGATTTTCTCTTGAATAATGTAGGCAGAAAATATCTCTGGATGATGACAGAGATGATCCCATCCCATGCTAAGTGCCTAAAATAACTGAAATGAATTGTCTTTGGAAACCGTTATCTTTACTGACTATAGGTGAGCCATAAGCAGCAGGATAACCTCTTATTTTTATGATTTTTTTTACATAGGTACATGCAGGACTAATGCAATCATAAGGGCCAAAAAATGAATAGAGGAAGCTTTCCAGTTAAAACAGTCTTTGGGAGAAGTGGACAGGGTTCAAAGTGCAATGATTTTTATTGGATTAGCAAATAAATTATAATACAAAAGCTTTTTAGAACAGACAATTGAAACAGGAACTGCAGAAGTCTGTAAAGTTATAATTGGTTCGTCTAATTAAATCAGATACTAAAATATTGAGTATCACAACCTCTTTTAAAGACTGGCTATTAAACAGGCATTTTTTATGGGATTCATCTTCTGATGTGACGCGATTCATCTCACCAAGTTTTAAATATCTGCTTAGTAGCAATCTACATCCGAGTTAGTCACCCTGATGTCCCTTTATTTCAGTGATAAAAAAGCCAATTTTGAATAAATTCATTTGATTTATTTTGGTTGCCTACTTTGACATGAGATGAATAGCAACCACAAATAATATATTTTTAATCCACACGTTATAAAAAAAAGCATAGGAAAAAGGTCAGACATTTATGTTGACATTATAGAGCTCTGAATTTGGTCAAATTCATTTACATAGCCCACAGAACAAAACTTTCATAAACCTTATTTATTTCAGTTACTGAAATCACTCATTGGGTGAACAGTTTTTTGTGGGTTTTTTTGTTTGTTTGTTTTTTTGTTTTGTTTTTTTGTTTGTTTGTTTTAAGGTAAATCTCAGGAAGAGTTGTGGCCAAAAAGACAAGTCAGAAATGCTAAGGGATTAGTTGGCACAGGAATGTCATGCAGGTAGGGCTCAAGGTGGATAGTTTTCTGAGTGCTAGGAGCAGCACTCTGTCACACCTTTTACAGCAAGAAGATGAACTGCAAGAAGCAATTAAAAGTCTGCATAGTATTGGAGGAGATGAGAGAGAGACAGTTAGGTTGTTTAATCACAGAACTAGAGAATTGCAGGGGGTTGGAGGGATCTCAAGGGATCATTGAGTCCAACCTTCCTGCTGAAGCAGGTACCCTACAGTAGATCACACATGTAGACACAGACAGGTCTTGAATGTCTCCATAGAAGGAGACCCCACAAACTCTCTAGGCAAACTGTTCCAGTGCTCCATCACCCTTAAGATAAAGAAGTCCTTCTGCATGTTTGTATGGAACTTCCTGTTTTCAGAATTTAGGCCATTACTCCTTGTCCTGTCACTACACACTACTGAGAAGAGCCTGGTCTCGTCCATTTGTCTCCTACCTTCCTTTAGATATTTATAAATATTGATCAGATCCCCTCTCAGTCTTCTTTTCCCCAGGCTGAACAGACCGAGATTACTCAGCCTTTCCTCATAACGGAGATACCTCAGGCCCTTTATCATCTTTGTGGTCCTTTGCTGGACTCCTTCTAGGAGATCCCTGTCTTTTTTGAACTGGGGAGCCCAGAACTGGACACAGTGTGCCAGATGTGGCCTCAACAGTACAGAGCAGAGAGGAAGCATCAACTCCCTCAACCTGCTGGCCATGCTCTTTTTAGTGCACCCCAGGATACCATTGACCTTCTTGGCCACAAAGGCACACTGTTGGCTCACAGCCAACCTGTTGTCCACCAGAACACCCAGGTCCTTCTCATCAGAGTTGTTCTTCAGCAGGTCATCCCCTAGCCTGTACTGATGTATGTGGTTATTCCGTCCCAGGTGCAAGGCTCTACACTTGCTCTTGTTACATCTCACCAGGTTCCTTCCCGCCCAACTCTGCAGTCTATCCAGGACTTGCTGAATGGCAGCACAGCTTTCTGGTGCGTCAGTCACTCACTCCAGCTTTGCGTTACCATCAAACTTGCTTAAGATGGTCTCTATCCCTTCATTCAGGTCACTGATGAAGATCTTGAACAAGACCAGACTTAGCACATGTCCCTGAGGAACACAGCTAATTAAAGGCCTCTTAAAGGCCTCTAACTCTGCACTCCTGATGACAACCCTCTGAACTGAGCCAGTCAGCCAGTTCTCAGTCCACCTCACCATTCACTCATTTATCCCACACTTTCTAAGTTTCATAACAAGGATGTTATGGGAAACTGTGTCAAATGCCTTGCAGAAACGAAGGTACACAACATCTACTGCTCTTCCCCCATCAACTCAGCCAGTGATGACATCACAGAAGGGCTACCAGGTTTGTCGAGTATAATCATATTCCAGCAGCAGACAACAACTGAGAAGGATGCACCTCGGTACACGGTGACGCACAACAGCAGAGATCCACTTCAGTTCCCACCCTCTAACTTAGCTAGCAAAAGCAGGTAAGAAACTCTTGCAGCTATAGACACCCATAACGCTCATGACCAAGATCTGCAAGAAGCATCTGTATTGACAGCCTGCAGTGGATACTGTAAAAAGAAATACCGTGTGCTTGTAGTGGGTGACTCCCTTTTAAAAGGTGCTGAGACTCCCCTCTGCCAGAGTGACAGGGAGTCCTGGTAGGTCTTCTGTTTCCTGGAAGTCAAGATCCAAGACACTGCCAAGAGGGTGCCACAGCTTGCCAAGAGCACAGGCTACTATTCACTATTGCTCCTTCATAGGGGCATGAATGACACTGGAAGTCAGAACATGGTCAGAATGAAAGAAAACTATAAAGTCCTCAGAATGCAAATGAAGAACACTCGTGTCCAAGTTTCCTTCTCTCCAATTTTACCAGCTGGAGGAAGGAAGGAAGCCAGAAGTAGATATATAGTGCATATCAATTTCTGGCTGCATGGCTGGTGCCAGCATGAGAATTTTGATTTTTATGACAATGGAATTTTCTATAAAGATTACAAACTGTTAGGGAGGGATGGCATCCACCTGTCTAAAAGAGGCTGGGCAACCTCTGGCAGCAAGCTGGCCAATCTAGTGGGGCAGGCTTTAAACGGAAGGACTTGTGGGTGGGGCCCAAAATAGCTCTGCTTATGCTACTGCAACCAGCTGGGGAATAAGCCAGGCCAACCAAAACAGTGACAGATGTTCCTTAGTTGCCTACCATGCTCAGATTCCTTTTGGGACAGTTAGGCCATTCACCTGCCTATGACCAAAAAGAACAAAACTAACACAATTGCTCCTTGGGCAGTGTTATTTCTCCAAGTAGACCACCTTTCTTACAGTTATTTCCTTTGTGCTCATAACTTTGAAATTCTAACTGAATGGGAACATTATCTTTAATGTGCTTTTTACTTTTTCATTAAACTTGAGTATGTTCAGGATTGATGTATTACTAGTCACAAGAAGTACCATATGACCCCTATTATTTTTGATATATAGATAGATGTTGTGTATAATTTTTGCCTCTTTAGCCGCAGATTTGGGTCATTTTTACATATAAATATGTCACCAATTTGGCAGAACCCGTGATCAGATTGTTACAGCAGAACAATGAGATTACTGGAGTTTTAGCAATGTCTATGATCATTATGAGATTCTTTTTTTTTTTTTTTTTTTTTTTT
>PPHD01009281.1:2794-20827 GCA_002909625.1 Bambusicola thoracicus
ACAAAAAAAAAAAAAAAAAAAAAAAAAGTGTGTGAATGGCACTACATGGAGGAGGAGAATCTATGGAACTGGTGAGACAGAATATTCTGACTGTTTTTCTTTTTTTCTTTCAGAAAACACCAGCTCTCTATAATAAAAATGGTTTGCAGACATGCATCATCACCAGTAACTACAAATTTCCGAAGGTTCTAAAATTCAATAAAGTTGAATGAGCAGGATACTCAACTGCACTGATTATCACGATAGGCAGAGCCAGAAACTGGGAAGTCTTACTTCTCAAATAAGTCCCCTAAGGATTATCTTTTGAGCAATCTCCGAGTTATAAAATATTATTTTGTATAATATAAAGAAGTACCCACAACCAATATGGCAGCTAAAACCTTAATGTTTTTTCAGTAAGAAACTCGTGGTATTCCTCTGGTATGAGGAAATCTAGGTACAGTTATCAATTTCATGGTATACTTCAGAGGCCTAGAAAATGCCTTCTCTCATGGCCATGCTTGGATGATTTTGAAGTCTTCCATTACATTTCTGTTTGTCCCATATCTCTCTGGTATGTTTTTTTAGGAACAAAGCTAAATATCAAAACTTTGCAGTACTTTTGAAACTGCATTCCTGGTTCTGGCAAGCCTAAGTGATTTCTACATCAAATATAAACAACTGTCTTCTCACCACAATGCTAAACTTATTCAAATCTTATTTTACTCTGCATGTACATATGATAGAGGTGAAGTGTTTGGAAGAAGTGTAATACAAGATAGACTTATTCCGATTTCTGAATAGGAAGAAAAGCAACAGGACATTTCTCTAGTCTTTTAATCAGTAGGAAAAGATCTCTTTATCTTGCTGAAATAATGCAGCAAAATGTTCTAACTCAGGGTAGTAGAAGGAATATGCCTTCTCATAGATGTGCTGCATTTAAAAGTGTCTACTGAAAAAACCTTTGAAGGTAATTCATTATGGGACAATCACACAAATCACTGTCGAATATTTAACCCTCATGCCTCATTTTTGTCACTAATTAAAATACCCTTTATTGTAACTCATATCTGTAATAGAGGAGAGAAGAGCACCTCTATCAGCACAAGGTGAGGCAAAATAAAAATGAGTTGGGGTACATGCAATAAAGAAGTTCTCAATCATTTACCAGAATTGAACCCCAAGCAACATCTTCAGAATAAGATGAAAAAAAGTCAATCAGCAGACTGTAGGAAGAAGAAGAAAAAGGAAAAAAAAAGAAACCCTCAATGTATTTGTTTTATTCATGTAGTCATGGACACAGCTTTTAGTCATGATTAATGCATGTCACTGATGCATCACTTTTAGCATTTGTTTTTATTTAAAGAAAATAAGTAGGAAGTATTAAAAGCCTCTCAATTCAGACTTTCAGTTAAATGAAAGAAAAAGAAAGTGAAAACAAAATGGTCACTGATGGCATAAAAATAAGGCCAGTATTCTGATACCTTACAGTGAGGAGAGAAATTATAGGCAAGAGCTCCACAGCACTCAGGAAAATACTACTCAGGTACTCAAAGTATGGACTTTTGTAACTACTGCTGAATAGGTAGAGAGAATATTAGTGTTTTCTTCCTAAATGAAATTGAGGAAAACAGTCTTGAATTATAGCGTAGACATTTTGCATTAAGGAGAGTGATTTCATTCTTTTTCAAGGAAGGTATAAAGAAAAAATCAAAATACTGGAAAGGGCTGAAGAAAGTGACATAGTGATATTCTCTCCCGAAAGGTCTGAAGGGCTAAAATAAAAACTATTACACTACAGAGAGAAATAAAGTGCAACAATTGCAAAACTGGTCAAATTAGCCAAATGAATGTATGTGAAAAATACCATTAAATGTTTTCTTGCCCCTATCACTTTCCCTAAGCCAACTAAAGCTGCATGACTTTTCAAGGAGTTGGAAACCAAACTCTTGTATAATGAGACATTTTTCTTATCAGTACGTGAAGTGCAGAGTTGGAGGAAAGTATTCTGATACTTGAAGCATTTAGGAATTTTAATGTATGCTAAAAGAGGCAAAGGAGCAAGAAGGCAGACATGGATCTTTTTTCATCTGTTACTTTGTGTATGTGGTAGTTGAGTGCAAACTCTTCCCTAGTACTGTTTCACATCCTCTTTGGTATGACAGCATATTCATAAGTGTTGACTAAGGAGAGAAGAGTTGGGAATTTTAACAATTTTTAGACATTAATATTCTAACAACACTGTACTAAAGAGGTTATGAGATATGGTAGAGAAGTATTTCTGCCTCTCTCAGGTTCCCATCCATAGTCAACACTGAATGTTACAGGGAACTCTGTGTATTTGTGTGAGTCTCTTTAAGGGGTAGGAAGGTACTCTTAAAATACATAGACGAGGAAACAAAATAGGCTGAAATAAAGGATTTGCTCCATCATCGGTAGTTCCTTTTTTAAGAGGTATATTCAGTAATTGCTACTTTAATTCAGTCAGTCTCTCTTGTTTTAAGAAGTTAATATTTCCTCAAACAGAGGATGTGTATCAGTTAAAGAAAATATAAATAGATAAGGACTCCTACATAGATGATTTTAGAAGGTCAAATTATTAATCAATATTAATTTTAAACCAAAGAACTCCTCTTTCCTGCTAAATTCATGTCCAAGGATCTTCAGTATTTCACAAATACATATGATCTTAAAAATTCTTAATGTTAAAGATTTTGAAATCTTAAATGCTGTATTTCAACTTTTTAAAATGTCATAAACTACACAGGCAATTGATATTCTCTTCAAGCACTGGTAAATTTATTCTGAAATTTCAATAAACATTTGTGACTTTTGGCCATACAATATAGTGAAAGTACTGTAGCACACAGGGCCTCTGGGTATAAGCTGAGTATCTTACTGCTGCCCTAATTTAAGTGACTGATACTTTAAAAACACTGTATGTTACATGATCAGAAGGGATTAATAACAATGAGGAAATATTTTGATACTCAGTTGGTTATAGATAATTTTTGGTAAGGCCTTTGAGGAATATTTACACTGCAAAACAATGTCTTACATTTCTGTAGAAACACAGAAAATTGTCTGAATATGTGATAAAAAAATTAAAGGATGCAAAGAAAATATTTTAAGTAAAAAAAAAAAAAACAAAAACAAAAAAAAAAAAAAGAAGGCCAAACAAAGGGGAAAAAGCATAGTGAAATACAGAAAAGAAAAGAAAGGAGAAAGGAGAATTAAATTGCTGAAGAATTCAAGAGGCTAGTTAGAATACCAAGCAGCTTAGCATGACTGAGGCTCAAGTCAGAGAAGCAAATTAACCGAAGTGAGATTCAAAAACTAAAGATCATTCCTGTCAGGTAAAATTTAACACGAAGACAAAAACTTTGTCTTTTAGGTTAGGAATGTGCACTGGTGCTTGAATTATTGACAGCAGAAACCGTTCAAAAGAAAATTTGTGGTCTGATGAAAAATGTATATTCTACAGAACTATGTGTAAAAATAAGCCTCATATACAGTTGTGGAAAAAAAAGAAAATTATGATAGTCTGTGCAGATCTGGTGTAGTATGAAAGCATTGTTTCATTGGGGCATCACAAAGTAAGGAGACACATAGAGTAATTTCTATTTTTAAAAGTTACAAACCTCTGAATGAAATGAGAGAAAATTCAATCGACTTCTAAAAATAAATGCATCTCCTCTTGGTGGAGTTCATTACAAGAGTGAAGAGATTTTATTTTATATATAGGGAAAAATATTTTCATCAATTAAAAAGAATACCATAAGCAAATAATGATAACTATATCATCTTAATTCCAAATCTGATTCTCAAATAGTGTTTCTATAGCAATCGGACTAAATGTGGCTCTTTCTTCTCAATGCTATTTAAATAAATAAATAAATAAAGGAAAACAAACAAGAAAGTTTGAAAACTGGATTCTCGACTAAAACAGAGGTGAAGATTTTTGTTAACAGATCAAAGAGAATGGCTTATCTAAAAGCAGGTGGTACAATATTCAGTTTTGCTATTATTTTATCATAGATGGTTTGCTTTTTTATTTTCTAAGAGGTCAAGCTCTTTTTTGTGTTCTTCCTTTCATTTTTTTTCTGCTCTTATTCCTTGTTTCCCTCGTGCTTTATTTTTCTTCTTTTTTTTTTTTTCTATTTCCCTCTACGTTTTCCACTGAAGATTCCATCTCCCTGAATACTGTGCTTCTTTATGTAATCTCTTCAGTTATTTCCTCCCTGATCTCTTCCCATGACCTACCTAGCTGCAGGCAACTTGACCTCACTGATGTAGCACTTTATTTATTTATTTATTTATTTATTACTAAGCCCACAAGTGAAAGACTGATACACTAATATAGGCCACTGTGCAGAAAGTGTTAACCTTTCTTGTATCTCAAATGGAAAGTCTCTGCTACTGCCTTTAAGCAATTGCAGAGTGGAATAGGCTGCTCCTAATTGAACACTGCTTGTAAGCTTTTCTTGAGAACAAATATTTTGAATTAAATTCTGGTTAGCAGCTATTAAGCTTGAAACCAATGCAAACCTTCTCTGTAGCTAGAAAAAGGGCTGCTTCTACTTTGGTTCCTGGTATCCTGTTCAGTGAAACCCTCTGGCTTTTCTGTAGCTGAATGTGAGATTGTCCCTCATGTAAGTTATTCTCTCAGCACAAAGCAAGTGAAAGAAACAGCAAATAAGCTATTCTCTGTATTAAGTGGTAGAGCTAGTTTTGCTCCTAATGATCCATGTCTGAAGTAGCATTCCAAATATCTGCAGGGGGGAGCAGAAGCTGAGGATTCATACAGCACTCTATTCTGGCTTTGACTTAGCCACTGTCACAAACTCCTTTCTCTTTGCAGAACAGTCAGTCCTTGAAGAATGAATCTCAACACCACACTAGGGAGTTCATGTCCTCACTGTGTATCTGTTTACCTGCTTTTTCTGTCAATGAACGGTATCCTATCACAGAAGCAAGGTTTGCCCCTGGTTGTTTCCTACTCCTCTGAGGACAAAAAAAAGCATGAGTTTGTGTCCCTGAGCAAGAATAATTTTCAAATACTTCTCTTCAACCCACAGACATGAAGTTAAAAATCCTGTGCAACTCTTTGTACAACCTGGAGACTTATGGATCTATATCAGTTACTAAAATCAAATGCATAATTGCTATTCTTGTGGGAGAAGATTCAGAGAGTAGGAGTCATATAAAATGGCCACAGAAACCAATTACATACATTGAGGAGATAAGAACCAGATCAAGTTTAGCAGGGTATTGGCACTAAATGGTGGCACTTTGATACATAAAATAATTGAGAATTAAAATAAAAGTTAGGGTTGCTCACTGTCTATAACTGGTCATTTACAGTTTCTAAAAAATGATGTCAATACTTTAGCTGCAGACGGTAATGGGCTCAAAATAGTGTCAGTGCTGCTGTAGAGCCCCTGAAATTAACCCTCCCTGTCACTCTGAATTCCTAATTTTCCAAGTTGTGCATAAGGACTTTCTTCAGTATATACAGAAAATTACTCTAAGAACTTTTAACAGACTTTATCTGCGTGGAGAGATAAAAATAAGAAGTCACTGCCATATCGTTTTGAAGAACTTGATTACCTTATATTTTAATTATAATTTAGTGTTTGCCCTAGATCTTGGCTTTGAAAAACATTGAACTTAAAAAGGTTTAGGTAAAGTTGCAGATCAGAAACATTTTCGACCTGAACTATCCCCATTTAGTTATTGGAAGTAGCATCCTTTAAAGGAAGGGTTTCACAAAAGTTCTTTATAAATACATCAGAGAAAAACTCTGCCAAACCCTTCCTTCCACTCTTCTTTCTTACTTCATTGCTTTATCTACTTATCTTCTTTCTTCCTTTCCTTAATAAAAGTAAAACAAACAGTACAACACCTTACTGAGTGAAGATAGATGCAGAGAAGTGAATTTGAAGTTTCATTTTACTTGACTTTACTTACTTACATGTAGGTGTAATCATCTGCCTAAGAAACTTAATGTGATGACTTAAGTTTATTCATTCAACTAATTTATAAGCTGTCCTATTTTCCACTCTGGAGAGATCTTTTTAACAACTGGCATTTAGATTGTTTAAAAATATAGGGAAACTGGAATCACCACAGAGAAATACATGTTCATCACATCTTTCTAATGAATGGGAAATCAAAATCTGCCATTCATTTAGAGCAGTGACAGTGGCACGCATTGTGTAAAATCTCTAGCCTTGCTTCTCCAGTTGAACTTGATAAAAACAGAATATTAAGAGTGTAAGGTATTATTTAATGTATCTTCTATATTTCTTATACAGTTATGTGGTTTGCAAGAGTAGGAATCAAAGTTCTCATAAGCGAGTGTATGCAGAATGCCACTCAGCATGCACTGCGTGACTTGGATAATAATGGAAGATTGTTCACGTGGTAATTGTTTATGCAGATAACAGGTAGTTCTTCTCTCCTCAAGTTTCTCTTAGCATTAACCTGTGACTTCAGCAATAAATATCACATAAGAGATTGTGGATGTAATGTATTACAAGATTCACACTTTAATTGAATTTGTCCAGGTTTTATTATTAAAAGAGGATATGAAAATCAAGGATAGATCAGTAAGCTACTGTGGGGAAAAAAGAGAGAGACGAAAAAAAGTTCTATATAGAGTTCAGGGGAATGAATGTTAATGAGGTGTTTTGATGTTTTGGAGCTACAGACTTTCAATCATAGTCACTCACTTTCCCTTTCATCCTTTCCCTGGTGGTTTCCAGTTTTGCTCAACATTGGATGTACATCTGGCTCTGCACTCTTCTCTGTGGTACAATTAATGCTGGTTTTGCATGCCAACCTTCTTTGTCTCAAAATCACTAAGGAGAAAGAATGCTAGAGTTATTCTTTTATGTCATTTAATACAATAGTCTTCTTCACAGGATTTCTTTTGCAAGCAATTATTTTCACTATACGTCATTAGGTTCCAATCAGCTCCAGTGCCCACTTTATAAAATATTGTCTTGCCTTTCAATGAGGCAAGCCTCGATTAACCCAAGAAGTATGCTTATATAATAGGTCCTGATGCAGTGCAAAATACTTTGATGGTAAGATTCACAGATCTTGCTTCATATTCTTCTTCTCTGTGTTTTTGTGTAAGTGATGCCTTTGTTCATGAGGCAGATACGGATGTCATCACAGCAGCACCAGAGCAGGCCTCTGTAGACCATGAATAGAAGCAGTACTGCAGTGTAATACTAGATCAGTGGGATATTTATTTCTGCTCAGCATGCTTCTGGACTGCATATATTAAAAATCCATACAAAAAATGATAGCCATGATATATAGTCTTTGCAGGGAGGGAGAAATAGTAAAAATCTCCCCTCTTCCTTCCTGGTTTCCTTTGTTTTATTCCAGGCATGACAATACCAAAGGTGAGAATCTGGGATAGAGGAAGAGAGAAGGCTGTATGTATTCTTCCTAAAACTTTTTCTCAGTGGACTTTTCTCTCTTACAAGTCAGAGTGGGAAATGGCAGTGGCACAGTGGGCAGATTACTACTCCAAAATAAACTGAAATTCCTGCATTTCCCTTCCACTTATTCATAGACGGGCTACTGCTACCTTTTTTCACTGTGGTACGAAAATACAGACTGCCTTCTATTACTTTCCTGTTTATCAATTACCAATTCCATTTCTTTTATTGTGGGAATGTTTAATCATTATTTTTCTACTACTTGTTTGCACATCTGGGTAATCACCATAGCAACTCATGCATACCAGGTGTCTGTTCAGAAGAATGCTATCCTCCCAGTCTCTCTCACTAAAATCATTACATTAATTGTCAAGCAGATATTAAGGGAAACCCAAGAGTGAATAACAGATGAAAAATATATACTTCTTACTTTAACCAATATAAGCAATTTCTGTATTATATACAATGGATGAAATATGTAAATCACATGAGTATGATATAAATTGATACGCAAACTAATAGAACTGCAACATTAATTGGAAAGTGGAGAAACTCACACTTTAGAAAAAATCCTGCTATACTTACTTACCTAAGATTGCAGGCTGACAGCAGCTACTTTATTTATTTGCTTAATTATTTTAAGGTAACAATAACTTGTACAGTTAAGAATTCAAATATCAAGGAAATAAGACAATGAGGTGTAAAAACCCGTATTAACCCTGTGTTCTAGCATTGAATTTTTACACAAGCTGAACTTCAACCATACAATTATATATGATATTTTCTCAAAACTTGGGATTTTTGAATGCACAGAGTTATTTCTTCTTTATAATTCTAAATGTATGAGTACTGCTCAGAAAATAATGCCTCCTATTTTATTATGTAGGCCCACAACATCAGAGTGGATGTTGGTGGTATGGCAGTAGAGGCTTAACCTTCCTGCCAATATTGTTACATTTTTTTGTCATGCGATATGTGTCAAAGAGGGACAGTCTGACAGAATGGTGTCTGACATGGAAGTGTATATTAAGGAAAGTGTGAAATTGAATTCTTCCATGCAGAAAAAATGGTAACCATCGACATTCATTGCTTTCTGAACATTTATGGAGACCAAACAGTGGATGTGAGCATGGTGAGGCAGTGGGTGATGTGTTTCAGCGGCAGCAACAGCAATGTGAAAGCCAGTACACATTCTGGACAGCCCTGGATATGCTTATGGACACAGTGTTCATTGCTCATCAAAATGAATAACTTATAGTGGTGAATGTGTTGAAAAATAGTATTTTGTAGCTGAGAGTTTGCTTGATCAAATAGAATTATTTGGCTCTTTTTATCTGTTACAGTTTCTGTGAAAATGAATAAGAGGTATTCCTTTGGAGCAACGTACATACAAACTAAATCTGCATATTGTATTACAATTCTGATGAATTTTAATCAGTATATTTTATACTTCTTTAGAAAATTTGTGTCCACTGTTCTTTATGCTTTTATTATTTTTTTATTAATATAGTAATCATTTTCTTTACAGATGACAGCAGTTTCCCATAGATTCAATTCAAACAGTTCAGCAAGTTCATGACAGATTTTTACATCTTTCCATTGGCCAATATTGATGTCTTGAGAAAGTTTCACCCACCAACATGTCTTTTTTTTTTTTTTTTTTTTTTTTTTTCCAGGCTCAACATGTCATTCTTTATTGTTTGAGAAACTTGTCACAATAATTTTACTCAAAGACAAGATTATGTACTGCACAAATTTGTTGACATGGTTACCAAAATAACATCAGCTATTTCTTCGTGTCAGGAGTACAGCTTTGCATCTTTAGCATTCTCTGTTTTGCAGCTGTTGATTTTAGTAATAGTTTCCTGTAATAACTACAGAAATACTACATTATAAAAAGCATATATATTTTGTTATTTTGAGATTGCACCTAAGTTATGGGACAAATATGCATCATACTGTACCACACAGAGGTCATCCAGTTATGCAGATGTAGAAGTTAAATGGAAAAGGCCATGGACTCACTGGCATACACATCTGTGTCCTTTCTGAGGATGTGGGATGATATGGGAGGATGACACAAAGCTAGGTATTTTCTTTGCAGAAACAGGACACAATTTGAGAATCCCCTGGATTTGAGAATGTTTTTACCTTGGTATGTTATTTTATGCACTGTAATGATTCATAAGATCATTTGATAAATAAAACTGTCATTGATAATGATTATCAAGAGTGACTGATGAGAAGATGAACAAAAAATGACACTCCTGTAGGTGCCTTACCTGAGTGAAACAATGTTTTTGTTTTTGTTTTCAAAAATAGGATAATACATATGGAAAGGTATTGCAGTTTCTCTAAAACTTCCAAATTTGGAACATTCTATTTCTTAGTTACAGATGTGAGAAGTGTCAACTGTAGGTCAGAATTTGCTGAAGATATATTTTTGATATCTAAGGAAAACACATTGCTTAAAAAAAATTTTAATTGAAAATTTCAACCATTGAGCATGCTAAGAAGAGTGTTACATTTTGAACTCATCTTCACATTAAACGGCTCTGAAGAATGATTTTATAAAGTAGTTAAATTCTGATGGTTTATAGAAAACTATCATTATCAACTAACTGTCCAGACATATATGTTTAAATTCAGGTGAACACTGTAGAAGAGGTTAAATGCTACAAATTCTTGCTAATACTGACATCATGCTAACATCAAATTTTAACTCTAGCAGGTCTCATACAAACTCATATGCAAAAACAAAGGCAAATGTATTTCCCCTTCCTGTTCAAGATATGGGGAAATAAGACAGTCAAAAAGAAATTATTATACTGAAAGACTGATTGTGTATTGTCAGATTAACATAAAAAGAATATCTTTGTCACCTTATGACAGATAATCTTTTTTTTTTTTTTTTTTTTTTTTTAATCTAATATTCAAGAACATCTCACCTGAAACTGATGAAGTACAGGTACTCAATGTTTGCTATTATTCCTATAAAAGTGTACGGACCAAATATCATGCCAAATGGCTGCTTTATGTCATGCTGTTTTTGAGACCAGTTTGCTTTTAAGACTCTTTTCAATATATTAGAAGATAATAATATAATTGCTAATCTTCAATCTGCTTTTGAAGTATTTGTTGGTCCATCAACAAGAGTTTACTGTACTTGATCATGAAAAAGTTTTGCTACTAATATCTCAGGATCACTTAGATATGAAATTTTGTTGCAGTAAATAATCACAATTCATATCTGAAGCTATTTATTACAGAAACATAGAAGCGTGGAATCCTTAGAGTTGAAAGAGACTTTTAATGTCATCTTGTCCAATTCCCCTGCAATGAACAGGGACATTGACAGCTAGATCAGATTTCTTAGAGCCTGGTCCAGCCTGGCATTCTTGTCCGTTATTAGTAAATGAAGTTTATTCTCTTTCCCCTCCCCTTTATTCCTCAATAGTGCTTTCTACTTCTCTCTCCCTCTCCTTTTTATCTTCCCTCTCATATCATGCCAGTGTACTAAGTTGCACAATTACACTTTGAGTTCACATATAAAAAGGTGACTTTGTAAAAGAACAATGCGATTTGATGAAGGATCATAAATGAAATTGAAGTGCTTTTTCTGGTGGCCCCTGCTCCTTAAATAAAAATTAATGTAACATGTTACTGTGGGTTTATAGAACTGCAGCAAACTGCTGCTAATACTCTCAATACATATTCTTGAAAATTAAAATACCATATAGTCATATAATATGCTTCTGATTATTTTAAGTTTTTTAAAAATATACTTACCTTTTTCATGTCAAAAGAAAAAGGGTTTTTTTTCTTTTTTTTTCCCAAGGTGTTGTTTAATTCTATATCGTCTGCATCCAGAAGCAGATGTAGCTTCAGAACACATTGAAGAGACTATGAAGAGATTAAATAATCTCTTTGATCACTTGAATATTCTCATTTAAGAGAAAAAGGATTTTCTTCCAGTCATAGCTTCAACAGTCTTTGCTCTTGTTTATCTTCTCCTTGTAAAACAGTAAGGGTTTTGTATGACAATATGAGCATCTCCTACTGATGAAATCACAGGCTAGATTTTTTCCAAAGTCATGGCAAGCAAGCAACCTGTCATAACATTATTAAACAAGGCTATTTCACAGGAAAATTAACTGAAATTAAAATTCAATTTTTACAATATATATTTTTTTTTATTTATATAGCAATCTATTCATATTTACTAAAAAGCAAGGAAACAAACAAACAAACAAAAACAGTCCGCACTAATTACAGCATAGAAATATTTGTATGGGTAGAACTTTGAAATATCTAATATCAAAGACACTAGCAGGGACAATCTCATGAGATTCTGTCCTAAAGTGTTAAATGGCCCAGGAAAACTGGACTCTCCTGCAGAAGAAAGTCTTAAAGGTTCAGGAGCAGGCTATCCTGTGCTATAAGATGAGTCACAGTAAAGGAGGACTAGTGTGGATAGGCAAAGAGCTTTTTCAGAAGGTCCAGGAGAAAAATAGCCTATCTCCTGTGTAAGAAGGGACAAGCAACTCAGGGGGAGTATAAAGAAATTGTCAGGATATACAGGCAGAAAATCAGAAAGAGAAAAACCCAGCTTGAACTAAACCTGCTTACTGTAGTAAACGAGAAAAATGATTTTTTATTTTTTTTAATAAGTTAACAATAAGAAGAAGGTGAAGGAGAATCTCTACCCTTTACTGGTTACAGTGGGAAACGTGACCACCAAACATAAGGAAAAAGATGAGGGTCTCAATGCCTTCTTTACATCTATCTGTAAAAGCCAGACCAGTTACCCTCAGGGTACTCCACCTGTGACCTGGAAGTCTCAGGTGGGGAGCAGAATAAACTCCGCATGATTCAGGTAGAGACAGTTAGAGACTTACTACTCCATATGGACTGTCACAAGTCTGTGGGTCTGGATGGGATCCACCTGAGGGGTGTGAAGGATGTGGTGAAGGTAACTGTCAAGCCACTTCTCTCCATCTGAGTGTTCCTAGTCAACTAGAGATGTCGCAGGGGATTGGAGGTTTGCCAGTGTGACTTCCATCTACAAGAAGGACAGGAAGGAGGATCTAGAGAACTACAGGCCTGTCAGCCTGACCTTGGTGCCAAGGAATGTTGTAGAACAGGTTATCTTGAGTGAGATCACATGGCATGTGTGGGACAACTGGGGGATCGGGCCCAGCCAGCATGAGTTCATGAAAGACAGGTCCTGCTTGACCAACCTCATCTCCTTCTATGACCAGGTGACCAGGCTGGTGGATGAAGGAAAGGCTGTTGAAGTAGTCTACTTAGACTTCAGCAAGGTCCCTGACACTGTCACCAATGGTACTCTTCTGGAGAAACTGGCAGTCCGTGACCTGGACCGGTACACTCTTTGCTGGGTAATGTACTGGCTGGAGGGTCTGGCCCAGAGAGTGGTGGTGAATGGATTTAAATCCAGCTAGAGATCGGTCAAGAGTGATGTTCTCCAGAGGCCTGCCCTGTTCAGTATCTTTATTGATGACCTGGACAAGAGGATTGCGTACACCTTCATTAAGTTTGCAGATGACGCCAAGCTGGGAGCAAGTGTTGATCTACCAGAGAGTAGGAAGGCCCTAAAGAGGGGTCTGAACAGGCTGGATCACTGGGCTGAGGTCAGTGGGATGAAGTTCAACAAGAGCAAGTGCCGGGTCCTGGACTTCAGACACAACAACCCCAGGCAATGTTATGGACCTGGGGCAAAGTGTCTGGAAGACTGTGCAGAGGAAAAAGAGATTGTGGTGTTGGTCAGCACTTGGCTGAACATTGGCCAGCAGTGTGCACAGGATGCCAAGAAGGCCTACAGTGTTTTGGCTTATATCAGAAATAGCATTGCCAACGGGAGCAGGGAAGTGACTGTTCATCTCTACTCAGCACTGATGAGGCCGTACCTCAAGTGTTCTGTTCAGTTTTGGGTTCCTCAGCACAAGAAAGACTTTGAGGTCCAGCAGCATGTATAGAGAAGGGAAATGAAGCTGGTGAGGGGACTGGAGCACAAGTCTTATGAAGAGCAGCTGAGGGAACTGGGATTATTTAGTCTAGAGAAAAAGAGGCTCAGCGGAGATAAGATGTAAGGGAACATTCTCAAGTTGCACCAGGAGAGATTCAGATTGGATATTGAGTAAAAATTCTCTGAAAACGTGATCAGGTTCTGGAATAGGTATGCCCAGGGAGGTGGTTGTGTCACCATCCCTGGAGGTTTTCAAGAAACACATGGATATGGTATTAAGCAACATGGTTTAGTGGCCAATGTAGATAGTAGGTGGATGGCTGGACTAGATGATCTTAGAGGTATTTTCCAACCTTAATTATTCTATGATTCTAGATCACACAGAAATAAGATTTTAATCCTTAAACTGTCCCAGAATGTAGATTATCAAGTGTGGAGGTAGCTTGGATGTACTTTTATCTGTAGCATTGCTGCTCATGATTGCAGTGTAAGCAGCTTTTATTTAGTCTTTACCCAGGATATGTAATGGAAGAAGACTGAATTTTTGTTTTGTATTAACAGTAGAAGTGGACAGTATTGCCCATTATACGCTACATAGACCATGCATAAAATGATCTAATGCATTATAGATTTGCTAGATGTAATTTAAATCATAAGGAAGTGCTTGATACAATTTTAATGAAATTCTAAACATTAAGCTGACTCAGAATAAACCTTAACAGTCAACCCAGTTGTTCTCTTTAAGTACAGCAATGGAAAGAAGAAATTATTTTTTAGCTTTCATTCCTTATCTCCTTGCATAAATGAGGGACTCCTACGCAGGATCTGTTATGTCTATGAAAACTAATCACTACCTTTCTGAAGTAAAATACGAATATCCTGAAAAGCTGCTATTGTGTAAAACATATAATGTAGCATCTAACAAACAGCCTTGAGGGCTACTACTGACAGGGATATTAGAATAGACAGATTTGATGTGTATGCTACAGAATAAAGAGGAAATATTGATGATTTGGTTAACAATTTTTCATTTATATTTACATATTTGACAAACACAACAATTTTTGTTTTACAAGAAAGATCTAGTTTCGTTACATTTCAAATGGCAGATGGATGGTTCAAACCAGTATTTTTATTTACTAACAGGAGAGCACCTGACATCCTGTGGAGAGAGGCTTGTAAGTCTTTAAGCAGCATAGTTATTTCTTAAGAGGTTTCCAATCATTTGTTGACATAATGTCAAAGATAAATAATCCAGCATTCTAAGAATTATTTTTATGGCAATGAGCATAAAATGACTTTTCTATCCTGCATAGTTTTCTGGATCATAGAATCATAGAATTGCTCAGGTTGGAAAAGACCTTAAAGACCATCAAGCCCAACCACAACCTAACCATACTACCGTTAAGTCTAACAATCCTCTGCTAAATCATGTCCCTGTGCACCACACAGTTTTAAACACATTCAGGGATGGTGAATTTTTCTTAGGAAAAAAATGTATGTATAAATATAGAACATACCAGCTTGATTTAATTAATATTTTATGCAACCATTTCAGCACTATTCCCAGTTTTATTTTATTGAACTTCATTGCACTGAAATATTGCAGTGGCAGTTGGACTAGTCCATATTTCCACCAGATTTAAAAATATTTTATTTTTTGATTTTGGATTTCTGTAACAATCAGATTTTTGCCTCTTTCCTGTTTAAAAAGATGTTCAAGGGACTAGTAGACTGTTATTTTAAATCAATGATTTCTTCAGTATCTCTTGCCCTACTGATATCAGTCAGAATTTGTTTCTAAAATATAACAGAAGTATAAATATGTAAAGGCAGAGTCACAGCTTGAAGACAGTTGAATTATGACCATGTACAGCTTCTGAGGATATATATATAGCGCACTCCTCTCTGGTCCAGGTGGCCTGTGTTCAGCTCCCCCTGACAGATTGCAGCTCTGACCCTAGGGAGACACTCAGCTTCATGTCTGCAAAGCAGAGACAGTGGGGACAGGACGGTATATCTGGATGGCAAAAGTAATGACCATATAAACTCAGAAAATGAAAGTATTCTGCAGATGCTGGATTCTGTGATTCCTGCTTTCATTGTCCTTTCTCAACAGTAGATATTTCATTAAAAATTAAGAAAACTAACTGGTCACAGTAGCTGTATGACCACTTGTATCTAAGTTTTATAGTGGAATTCAATGAGGCACTTACAGGTTTTTTTTCAGTTTTCAAATGTTTCTTCTCTCACTACATTCTATTTTCTTTTCTAATACATTTGTCATTCCATTTCTTTTATATATTTTTCTCCTTATTATTTGAGCAAAAATATCTGTAACATATAAATAATAGCATTTGTCAGGGTTAACCAGGTTTTGAGGGCAGTTGATTGCTGCTTATCTTCATGTTCATCAGTTGAATAGAAGAAAATATAAAAAATATTGATGAACCCACAGATCAGAAATCCTCACTCCTGATCAGTTTCAATCAGTATTCTTCAAATAGTTAGTACAGGCTGTGTTAATCAGCCTTTCCATCATGAAGGGATCTAAATCTGAGACTCAGAAGTATGAACTGAACATAAACAAGCAGAGGATAGATATTTTTCATGTACCTAGAACTTCCTTTTACTTTCAAAAGATGCTATGATTAGTTAAATGTAGTGCAAATTATTGTTTCCTTCAGAACAGTAACATTAACTGAGCCCTGATGCATGACTTTGATTAGATAGTAGAACAATATTTTGTGCCTCGAGTTATCTTTGCTGTACTTACAAATGTGTCCATACTCTGTGAAGAGAGATCTTATTCATTATATTTAAGATAATAGAAGAAAGGATCACCAAAAAAGTAATAATGTGAAGCAATTTGGCACTACTGTGGTATTCTCTTAGTACATTATTTACATTATAGTATATTCAGACATATTTCAGAGGTAAAATTGAGGGAATGTAATTGTAATAATGAATAGAAATTTAAAGAAGAAAACATGAATGATTGCTAATTCTACTATATACCTGGAATAGCCTTGTCTAGATTGCTTTTTGGACCTGGATAATCAGGGAAATAAAACCCAAAGAAATACTTCTGCCACAGTGCTGTTAACAATATACAGAAGCATTGGCAGTAGATGTCAGACTCAGAAATTGTGGCAAAGGCAATTTTGAAATGAAAGTGTAATTTTCCTTTTCAAAATGTGAAGAAATGAGCTAAATAAGTCCTGTCAAAATGTTGAGAGTTATGCTATTTTCTACCTTCTTCTAAACTGCTGAGAGCTCAGCTTGTACATTAATAAAACACAGAATCACATTATCCAGTCATTTCCATGTTCTTGAGCTAAACAGAAACTTTAGAGTGCGTCAAAGGAGCAAGCAGAGCTCCTTAATATTGTACCACTTCACCCTTCTCTCATAACTTTAGGCCTAAGTCCTGCAGGGACGTGGACAGGTTTAGCTTTATTTGCTGTGAGTTATTCCTCTGGTTTGACATGAAACTGAAGTTCTATTACATAAAAAACAACAATAACAACAAAACCTTTTTTATTCTTTCGGATGAGAATTGTCAGTCCATCAACTACTCATTGTAACTTTGCTGATCAAGAATTCATGAGTGAAAATAAGTTTACTTTACAGAAGCTAGGAATGATTTGGTGTAGGATTTATAACATCTGAATTCCCCAAACACTTTGATTAAGTAATTTTTACTCTTGGCGGCCTTGTATATTACCCATATGTCCAATTCTAAAAACCTGAAAAATGACCTTTTATTTTTCTGAAACTGGCACAGTTGTGCTTGCTTTGTATGTTCAAGAGAACAAAGGTTTTCACCATAACCTTCAGGTAAGCTAACATTCTTGACAATCAGAAGTAGTACTCCAGTATTGCCAGACCAATCCCCAAAATAAAATGAATCCTGTCCAGCTTAAAGCACAGGTCCAGAATAAAATCGGTAACCATAGGAACCCAGCACAGATCTTCACATCAGGTAGAAGACAAATATGAAAAATAAGGACAGTGGACATTACAGTACAGTGGTTTGTGATTTAGACTTCCAATGACATTTGTCAAAGGTAAAATCTGTGTGATTTTTTTCCCCTTTAAAACTAACTTGATATTCTGCAAACACCTTTTACCCTTTCCTTCATTTTACATTTCAAAATGAAGACTGACACACTCTGTTAATTTCTCAGGAGAGAAAAGGTGAAAAATCAAATTACAACTAAAATATATTTTGATGGGTATTAGAATTGCAGAATCATCTAAGTTGGAATAGCCATTCAAGATCATCAAGCCCAACTGTTTGTATGGTAGTGATACGGAACCTTTTCCAAACCCTTTTTGAAACTTCTGAGCTATTACACTGTCCTGCCCTCTACTTTGCAGAAAGTTGGTTTTCTGTGTAATAGGCAAGAACTAAGATTTCCAGACTGGAAAAGTAAGACAGCTACAAAACGATAACTTTCAAATGTCAAGTTTATGTAGTTCTAGGGAACTGAAAGGGACATCCACAAGAACAATAACAATGGAACAGCAATCTATAATTCTCAAAATCCTGTAAAGAAAGTTAGGAAAATAAAATAAAATAAAATGAAAGGAACTGAAGAATTTCTT
>PPHD01009282.1:0-20826 GCA_002909625.1 Bambusicola thoracicus
AAAAAAAAAAAAAAAAAAAAACAAACAAACAGCAATTGCTTCCTTTGTGCAAATCAGGACTCTGCCTCTCAGGCTGCTGAAATCCATACTTGCAGTTTGGAAAGGGAAGAAAAAAGCTTGTAGCAGGAACAAGAGGGCAGCTGGGAAAGGACAACCATATCTTCTGCCTCATTACAGCCCATGGTCACAAAATCCACACAGCACTGCTCATGACAACATGACAACATTGTTGAGCCAGGCAGTATGTGCCAAGATTCTACAGAATGTTCCTCCCCACTAAGACAATTTAAAACAAGGAATCTGGGCAGTAGAAAGGTTTGTTTCAATTAATGCTTTTTAATCAAAATTCAATCCAATCAGAAATGCATGTGATGAATTGTTTCATACATGTGTCTTCTTGGTTCAGTTTTTTTTTTAACCATTGCCATTTGGCTACAGGAACTCAATGCTGTTAAACCATTCCACTATAATGATGGCCCACAGCAAGTCTCAGCATGCAGCACAGTCAGAAACATGAGTTTCCTCTGTTGTTAAAGGTATTTATCTGTGATGCTGACAGAAAACAAAATCCTAACTCCCAAGAAGACCGCATATAGTGACTTCTCATTCATAGCACTGGCAGCCTGCTCTGCTCACACACTTAGTGGAGCTTCCAGACCTTCATCTGATTTCCTTAGGGACCACCCTCACTGGTGACACTGTGCATATTGCTGATGGAAAAACAGCCTCAAACCAAGAGACAAATGATCTGCACATCTGTTGAGGGAGGCCAGACTCCGTTCTCTTATCCCAAAGGAGAAGGCCCAGCAGAATTTGGTTACCAGAATTATGACCCCATCTGAAGCACAGTGCTACATGAGGACTGATTCAACATAAAATCCAATTCAAGGCCAGGGCCATTGGAGGAAACTCACAGAGGAACTCAAGGCAGTAACCCTCTAGAGAGAAAGCTTACATCTGAAAGTGACCAGCAATATTGTGTTACTTGCCCCGTGGGCAAAGACAAGGAACCCGGTTTTCAAAAAATCAGTGGACTACCCTTTTGCCCCATTCTGGAGTGAGCTGGTACCTTAACTGTCATGAAGTCTGCCACCAAAAAATAAAGCCTTGAAAATGTTTTGTACACATTAAATTCCAGTGTTGAGAACAGGGAAGCATTTGTCTGATCTGGCAGCAGTCTTCTTTCTCTGGATGCAGAAACCCCATAGCATGACTGATGCACAGTCAGTAAGCATAGGTACCCAGCTAACACTTGAATGACAGTGGCAGCCAGCTAGGAACAGAGTTCTAGGCTGAAACTGGCAAAATCAAATAACAATAAAAAATCATTAAGTATTATCTGTGCTCTTCCCTCACATGCTACATGATCTGATTTGCTTTTCAATAGCAGCAAGGAAGGACTTCAGGCAGTGACAGCTTCTTGCTCTACAAGCAAGAAATACGCTGTCGATTATGCCTGTGGGGCTTAGAAGTAAAAAGTTTTTCCATTAAGCATCATGCTGCACATTCCTCTGTACTAAAAGCCATAGGAGTCAATGTTTTCAAATGTGCTGCACTCTGCAGCTTGCCATGGCTTCGGGGCTTCCACAAATCAATAACTGAATCACAGCACTCCCAGACTGAATCTTTTTTTTTTTTTTTTTTTTTTTTTTGCATAGAATCATTTGGGTTGGAAGGGACCCTTAAAGGTCACTTCGCTTAGCTCCCGTGCAGTCAACAGGGACATCTACAGCTAGATCAGCCTGCTAAGAGCCCAGTCCAGACTGGCCTTGAATGCCTTCAGGGACAGGGACCACCTCTCTGGGCAACCTGTTCCAGTGCCTCACTACCCTTGTTGTAAAATGCTTCTTCCTCATATCCAGTCTACATCTCCCTTCCTTCAGTTTGAAGCCATTTCCCCTTGTTCTGTCATGAGAGACCCTGCTAAAGCGTCCCCTTTTTTATAACCTTCTTTTTAATACCGAAAGGCCATTATCGGGTATCCCTGGAGCCTTCTCTCCTTCAGGTTGAAGATCCCAAACCCTCTCAAGCCTGTCCTTGTATGAGAGGTGTTCCATTTCCTGAATCATTTTTGTGGTCCTCCTCTGGACACAGTGACAGGTCTATATCTCTCCTGTGTTGCGGACTCCACATCTTGACACAGGTGAGGTCTTAACTGGAGCAGAGCAGAGGGGCAGGATCACCTCCCACGACCTGCTGACTACACTTCTTTTAACTGTTTTCTGAGGTGCGAGGGCCCATTGCTGGCTCACATCCAGCTTGCCGCCACCACCACCCACTCACTTTTTCCCTTTCTCTGAACAGCATTTACTATAGGCGTACTGCTACCGTCTTTCCTTTTTTTCATATTAGAACGCCCTGAGAGCCGACTGCAGCAGCACACAAAGCCAAACGGAGCTGTCAGAAGCGCACAGAAGCCACACCCAGTCGCGCACGGAGCTCTTCCCCCCTTAAGCCGCCACCGCCCCGCCCCGCCCCGCTCCGCTGGAAGCAGGAAGGGGCGTGGCCGGGCGCGCGGAGCTCTTCCCCCTCAAGGCCACCGCCCTGCCCTGTTGGACGCAGGAAGGGGCGTGGTCGGGCGCACGTCGCGTGTGGTGACGTCACTACGTTCTGCTGTAGTACGACGTGGCTTTTTCTGGCGGAGTAGCTGGTAATGGTTGGGTAGTATTTTTTCTGCCGTAGCCTGAAGAGATGGGGCTTGAGTGGCTGGGGTGTGTCTCCACTAGGGGAAGGGTTGCTCGGATGCTGTTCTTCGGTGCTCTGGGCTGGCCTCGGCGTGGGGATGTGAGGGCGAGAGTGGGGTAGGGGCCGGGGTTTCTTCTCGGAGGCTGCCGTGACGGGGAGCGGCCGTCTCGCTTTGCGCACTGTTGTGCTGGTGGCTCCCAAGGTTTTGAGTACTTCCTTACAGAACGTGGTCACAGCCTAGCCCGGTGGGTAATGGATTAGAAGGTTTGACAGGAGAGTCCCTATCAGAGAGAATGTGCTGGCATTGAGCACAAAGCCAGCGGGCCTGAAGCCCTGCTGGTAGCAGCAGCTGTGAGCAGATGTTTATTCTGAGGATGAGATTAGGCAGTGCTATTTCTCTAAGGTCTCAGCAGTCCTCCAGCAGCTTTAGGCTTAAGGATTTAAATTCTATGCTCTAGTTCAAGAGAGACAAGGAGGTACTGCAGAGGGTCCAGTGGAGGGCCTTAAAGATGATTAGGGGCTTGGAGTGTCTCCTGATTGAAGAAAGGCTGAGGGACCTGGGTCTGTTCAGTCTGGAAAAGACAGGGAATCTTGTCAGTGCTTGTAAATATCTGAAGGATGGGTGTCAAGAGTTTGGGGTCAGGCTCTTTTTGGTGGTATCTAGTGATAGGACAAGAGACAGTGGGTACGAATTGGAACACAGGAAATTCTTCACAAACATAAGGAAAAACTTTACTGTGATAGTGGCAGAGGACTGGAACAGACTGCCTAGGGAGGCTGTGGGGTCTCCTTGTTTGGAGATTTTTCAGAACTCACCTGGATGCTTTTCTGTGCAACCTGGTGTAGAGAACCTGCTTTATCAGGGTGGTTGGACTAGATGATCTTCGGGGGTCCTTTTCAATCGCTATGATTCTGTGATTTTTGTGAAGTGGGCAGCCTCTCTCTGTTTAGTAACCTTCAATTATGTTCTTAGAAAGAATTTCTTAGGAAGTGCTGGGTGCAAACTGGAACTCTTGTTTTCCTTTAGTACACTCAGAGGCACAGCTTTTCATATGTATGTGTATATTATATATATATTTGTAGGCTATGAGAGGTTCTTATGTTTATGTATTGATATGCCTTTAGAAGGTTATTCCTCTTTATAGAAATTAAAGTCTAGTTAGATTGGCTTTTCAGTCATCCCAAGCCTACTCAAATTTAATAGTTAACTGTTGTTTATAGTTCTAAAATGAAACAATTTTTTGTTATGTGTGGCACCATGTATACTAAATCTGTCCGTCTTTACAGGCAGTCATGGATCAGGTAATGCAGTTTGTGGAACCCAGCCGTCAGTTTGTTAAAGACTCCATACGACTGGTTAAAAGATGCACTAAGCCTGACAGGAAAGGTATAGTGCCTGATAAGGCAGAATACAATGCTTATTTCATCATCTATTGTGCTTTGCACCTTTCTGCATGTTACTGGTTTTGATTCATTTGTTAGGAATGTTTCTTGGATTTAATTCTGTTATGCAAACTTGGGCAGCACGAATAAATTTTCATTCTGGTTTGAATAAATCTATATGTGTCCCTTTTTGATGTGTTGTCTTGTATGTGACAGTGGTATTAAAACACACCTTATGAAATAGGCTGAGTAGCTGAAATTAGCTATTCTGAGATGGGCAGATAATATTTTCACTGATCTCAGTGATGTGGGAAGAATTTGTTCAGTCTTTGAAAAGAAAGCTACAGTAGTCAGATCTGATAAACTGCAGTCAATTTGAAGAAAATTCTTAAGAAAATTCTGCTTGTTACATGATCTTGGAGGAAATACTTCATTTTAGGATACTCTAGATAGGGTTGCCCTTTGCACTCCTGATTCAGTTCGTCATTATCTTCAGTGATTACCTGACTGAGATAGGAAGAACTTTGTTTCTGGGAATACAGAAGTTTTTTGGCCTGTCTGCCAGGCATTGTAGAGACGATATAACTATCAGAGCGGGATGTCAGTGGTGGTTCTTAGGATAGTAGTTAGGATGAGATCAGTAAGGAACCTCATTCGTTGTCTAATTGGCAGGGTATTTAGGAGCTGCAGACCTCCTTAGCCTACCTCATGGTTCATGTCTTAAAATAATTGGAAGCAGAACTTAAGTGGTATAATGTTGCAGGATACTGAAGTAGGTGTCATCTTGTGACAAACCGAACCGTAGCTTTTCCATGTTCGATTATGTATTGGGAATTATTTTCAGGACTTGTAGGGGTATGAAGGGATGGCGATGGAATAAATGTGCCATTAGTTGTTACAGGTTCTAGATATATCAAATTCTGTATACTACTTAAACAAAAAATCTGCTCTATGATTTGTTGAAAACAGCATTTTGTCTCTTAAAATATTATCTGTCTTCTGAAATAACATCTTTGTTTCTTAACTTTAATGCTTTTTTGCACTTGAACTGCTTCCTGTTAACACAGTACTGTTTTCTGAAGTTATCTCCTATAGCGAACCAGAGCAAGCATCTCCTGTATGCCATACATGAGGCTTCCTAAACTGAATTTTATTTTTGTATTTGCAGAATTCCAGAAGATTGCAATGGCAACAGCAATAGGCTTTGCAATAATGGGATTTATTGGCTTCTTTGTGAAATTGATCCATATCCCTATCAACAACATTATTGTGTAAGTAAATACAAAACTTATTTTTGCCAGGTTTTACATCCGTTGTTGGCAACCCATTACAGAATTCATGTTGCTTTATGTAGAAATATATGCGTTTATTTTAAATTTCACATTTTAGTGTAGTATGACAGGTATTTGTGAATATTCAAAGAACTGGATTGTGAAATAGATCATTAGTTTTGGGTTTGCATCTTAGCATGATGCAAAATATTAGATCTTTAGTTGTTTAGCTTCTTTTCAAATACCTGCTTTGAAACTGATTGTCAAATATTTTGATTTCAAGTTCTGCAGTGTATGCATATTCGTAGAACAACCACTTTATTTGGATATTGCATACTGATACTGTTTCCAGTTTATAATATGGGTATCCAAAATAAATTGCAGGAAGGTAAGATATAGAATTCTGTGGTAGTTTTGAAAGATGGCAGCGCACAGGAGAAAGATGATACTTTTTAATTTACTATGTAATTGGTTTGATTGGAACTCTTTGTTTTCTGTGTAAGTGCATTCCATAAAATACCTTTTGGGATGGATGTTGCAGCATAAACAATTGGCAGTAAATGTACTCGCATGTTAATGGTACCAGTTAAAACTTTCCATACTCTCCAGAGATTAGGTAATACCTCTTCTAACAATGTGATTTCTAGCCCATGTGGAATGGGTAGAATACTATTTTGTGACTAAGAAACATGGCTAACATATGCCATGGCTAACTAAGAGCTGTCCTCTAAGCAAAATTGAATGTTTGAAAATATGAGAAAAGCTAAAATAGTGGTGATGTTCTTCCTAACAAAGCAGTGTTGGGAGTTGAAATTAGACTTCAGGTGGGATCACTTGGTGTTTGGTTGAAACTGATTACTCTTCTCTCTCGACAGAGGCGGCTGACTGCTCATCATAAAGAAGAGACATTGTGACATTTGCTGCAAAAAATTTCACAAGTGTGTAACTTGTTTGCTATTAAACAGTTTTGGGTTTGCAAACTCAGTTTGGGTTTTCAGATGTTCTTGACAACTCATCTTCCAAAGGGTACACAGTCATATCAGTCTACATTGCAGCTTTCTTCATTTTTAAATAGTAGAGTGTTTCTTGTTACTTCTTTCTACTGTAATAGAGTAATTCTTGAGATGTTCCTAGTCCATCCACCTGTTTAAAGCCAGGTCAGTACTGTACTTGTGCAGAGCTGTTTGGTCAGCCCACTTCTCTGCTGAGTGGGCAGGAGCAGAGCTTGTGCTGCAGTTGCTCCTGCCTCTTATAATTATCAGCCTCTTATAATTATTAGCACCTGTCACAGTGGCTGGGCCAAGGCAGCAACCCAGACCAAGGGGAAACAGCCTCTCTGGGCTCGTGTAGGCACTCAGGTGGACAATCTGAGGGGTGATGTGGCAGTCCAGACTGTTGACTGTGGGGAGCTCCAGGATCTGGAGGTCCCCCTGGGTCCACAGGGAGGAGGAGGCTGTCACTGGGTGCAAGTGTGCACTGCTTCAGCAGATGGCCAGGCTGCAGCAAGAAAGCAGCAGCCTGAGGGGCTCCTGGGAATCTGGGGGAGACAGATAAGAGGAGATGTGAACCTACACCTACTGCAGAATGGCAGCAGCCCCTCCTAAGTCCCAGCTGCTGACCAGCAGGATGGAGGGCTTGACAACCCACAAGAGGAAAGGGGCTGAACCCACACCTCTGAGCAGAGCAGAAGGAGGTATGTTCCACCAACTCCTACAGTGTCCGTGCATAATAAAGTCCAGACTCTCAGACTGGAAAGGGATGAGGGTCTGGAAAGCAGTCAGAACTCAGCCCCTGAGAAGCGCACTGAGAATGCAGGAAGTAACAAGCATAGGGGGCAGGGCTAGTCATGGCACTGCATCAATACCAGTGCCACCATAAAAGGGCAGAAAGTCTTAGCAGTTGGGGGCACTTTGCTGAGGGGCACTGAGGCTCTCATTTGGTGCCTGGATAAGCTCTCCAAAGGTGTATTGTCTTCCAGGGTTATGTGTTAAGAGACATTAGGAAGGCTCTTCCGCAGCTCATTAAATGGGAAGACTACTGTCCTTTCACTATGCAGGCTGGTGCTGTGATGAGGAAACTGAAGAATGTTAAAATGGACTTTGCATCCCTTAGAAAGATGTTGAAGGGATCAGGGGTGCAGGTTATGTTCTCCTCTGTCCTCCTGATGGGTAGCTGGGACCTGGAAAGGAGGAGAATAACTGGCTGAGGGGGTGGTGTCTTGATCAAGGTGTTGGGTATTTCTGTCTTTGGCAGGCCCTTGAGTAATCAGGTATGTGGGCTTCTGATGGACCCTGAGCAAATGGGGCACAGGTAATCTGGGGAGCAAGCTTTTTGGATTGGTTACCGGGGAGGGGAGTTAGATGTGACAGAGAAGGCCTGGGGGATGTTGTCACTGTTGGAGATCGCCGGGAAAAACCTCTGAGCTGTCCCATATGATTGTGTGAGGGCTCCTCAGAGAAGAAAACGTTGCCAGTATCCTGTCCAAAATCTTGCATCCCTCTAGGTGTAAGTGTACCTGCTGCTCCCCTAGTGTGCCTGTATTCCAATGCATGCAGCATGAGAAATAAACAGGATGAGCTGGAGATCTGTGTAGGGTTCCAGGACTGTGATCTCATTACAGTCTCTGAGACGTGGTAGGACAGCTCACATGACTGGAATGCTGTTCATGGAGGGGTTCTGTCCTTTTTAGAAAAGAGAGGCTGGGGAAGCCAGGTGGAGGTGTTGCCCTTCATGTGAGAGAGCAACTAGAATGTACTGAGCTCCACCTGGGGGAAGGTGGAGAATGTGGAGAGTTTGTGGGTGAGAATTAAGGGGTAAGCTGGTATGGGCGACACTGTTGTGGGGGTGTACTACAGGTCACCACCTCAGGAGGATGAAGTTGAAGTACAAGCAGCTGGAAGTAGCCTTGCAACCCCAGGCACTGGTTTACATGGGGAACCTTAATCATTCAGACATCTGTTGGGTAAGCGACATGTCCAGGCATACATGATCCAGAGGGTTGCTGCAATGCAGTGAAGATAATTTTCTGATGCAGGTGGTAGAGGAGCCAACAAGGTGGAGATGCTTCTGAACCTTGCTCTTACCAACAGGGTGGGCGTGTTAGGGCTGTGAAGGCTGGGGGCAGCTTGGTATGCAGTGATCATGAGATGGTGAAATTCAAGATCTTCAGTGGAAGAAGTAAGGCAAAAAGTAGAATTGCTACTCTGGACTTTTGGAGAGCCAACTTCGACTTCTTCTGGGGCCTACTTGGAGGTATCTCATGGGCTAGAGTGTAAGGGGGCCCGTGGGAACTGAGGAACATTTAAACAGCACTTCTTCCAAGCTCAGATTGGTGCATCCCTAAGGGTAGGAAATTGTGGAAGGGAGGTGGAGACCTTGCATGGATGAACAAGATGCTCATGGTCAAAGGGAAGAAGGTCTATGAAAATGTGAAAAAAGGGTCTCTTGGCAGAAGTATAGAAGTGCTGTCATGGCCTGCAGGGATGCAATGAGGAAGGTAAAAGCCCACCTGGAACTGAAGCTGGCAAAGAAGATAAAGGTTAATAAGAAGGATTTTTTATTATTTTTATTTAAGTATGACAACAGTAAAAGGAAGACTAGGGATAATGTGGGTACTCTGCTGAATGCGGAGAGTGTCCTGATGATGGGGGATGCTGAAAATGTGGGGATGCTGAACACCTTCTTTGCTTTGGTCTTTGCTTCAAAGACTCCCTGTTGGGACTCCTGGACCCTGGAGCAAAGAAAGAGAGTCTGGAAGATGGAGATATCCTCTGTGGTTTAAGAGGGGATGGTCCAGGAGTTTCTGGGTGGAATCATTGTACACAAATCCATGGGCCTTGATGGGATGCATCCACATGTGCTGAGGGAGCTAGCAGAGGTGATTGCCAAACCACTCTCTATCATCTTTGACAGGTCTTGGAGAGCAGGAGAGGTGCCTGAAGCCTGAAGGATAGCCAGTGTCACTCAGGTTTTCAAAAAGGGTAAGAAGGTGAATCTGGGAAACCACAGGCCAGTCAGTCTCGCCTCTGTCTCTGAGAAGGTGATGGAGCATCTTGTTCTGGATGCCATCTCGAGGCAACTGGAAGAGAAGAAGGTTATCACCAGTAGTCAGCATGAATTCACCAAGGGGAAATAGTGCTTGACCAACCCTGTAGCCTTCTATGATGACATCGCTGGCTGGGCAGATGGGGGGAGAGCAGTGGATGCCATCTACTTTGACTTCAGCAAGGCTTTTTATACTCTCATGTGACATCCTGATAATGAAGATGGTAAAATGTGGGATAGGTGAGTGGACAGTGAAGTGGACTGAGAACTGGCTGACTGGCTGAGCTCGGAGGGTGGTGATCAGCAGTACAAAATCCAATTGGAGACCTGTGACTAGAAGTGTTCCCCAGGGTCCAGTCTTGTTCAGTATCTCCCTTGATGACCTCAACAAGGGGATAGTGTCCACCCTCAGCAAGTATGGTGACAATACAAAGCTGGGAGGAATGGCTGACATGCCAGAAGGTTGTTTTGCCATTCAGCAAGACCTGAACAGGCTGGAGAGATGGTCAGTAAGAAACCAGATGAGTTTTAACAAGTGCAGAGTGCAAATGTAGAGTCTTGCACCTAGAAGGGAATAATGTCATGTATCAGTACAGGTTGAGGGATAACCTGCTGGAGAGGAGCTCTGCAGAGAAGGACCTGGGTGTCCTGGTGGACAACATGTTGGCCATGAGCCAGCAGTGTGCCCTGGTGGCCAAGGAGGCCAATGGAATCCTGGGGTGCATTAAATGGAGCGTGGCCAGCCAGTCCAGGGAGGTGAACCTCTCCCTCTACTCTGCTCTGGTCAGGCCTCACCTGGAATACTGGGCTCCCTGGTAGAGACAGGGATCTCCTGGAAAGAGTCCAGAAAAGGGCCGCAAAGATGATAAAGGGCCTGGAACATCTCTCCTGTGGGGAAAGGCTAGGTGACCTGAGTCTGTCCAGCCTTGAGAAAAGAAGGGATCTTAATTTTATAATTTTCATTTATAATTTTAATATAATATTATAATGATATCATAAGTGTGGGAGAAGTGTGGGACATGGCCAACCTCTTTTCAGTGGTCTGTGGGGACAGAACAAGGGGCATAGGAAGTTCCACACCAATATGTGAAAGAACTTCACGGTGAAGGTGACAGAGCACTGGAATGGGCTTCTCAGGGATGTTGTGGAATCTCCTTCTCTGGAAATATTCAAGACCTGTCTGGATGCCTACCAGTGCAGCTGGCTGTAGGGAGTCTGCTTTGGCAGGGGGATTGGACTCAATGATCTCTAGAGGTCCCTTCCGACCCCTACAATTCTGTGATTCTGTGATTCTCACAAGGTTGCTCATGGCTTTGTCCTGCTGGCTCTTGAAAAACTCAAGAGTGGAAATTGTACAGTCACTTCAGAAACTGTTTCAATGCTTAATTTTCCTGTTAGGAAATAGCATTGTTCCAACATGTAGAATTACAAAAGTCTCTACATGTATTGAGAACTAGAAATTTCAATTATTAAATGATTGTATACTTTGTTTTTAAAACTAGTCCTATAAAAATAGGCAGATGCAATGCTCTTGCTCTTCAGATTGAGAAAAATTTGTATTTTTCTTGTATTGCAAGAGACCTCTTTCAGTCCAAAAAAACTTACTGGAAACATTTGTGAGAAGTTACAGTGCTACTTTGTATTACAGACTTTAAAATTGCTTAATGCTGTGAAATCTGATGCTGGAATTACAGCAAAACCAAAGCTTCTTCAGTGGATACACTTGCCATACAAGTAGAAAGTTTCAGCTGTGACTCTTGAGAAAACTTCACTAGCACCTATGTATGTTTAGAAATAGTGTCAGAAAATAATTATGCTTCATGCCATAACCATTTCATAATACTCATAATACATACATAATTTCATTATACTCTGTGCAACTGTATACAGTTGCCTTTTGTCAAAATAGGGAAAAATAGTTTAGTATTGGAATAAAATACATCTAAACTAAACAGGTTAGCAGTTTATTTACGTATGCTTCTGTCTGTGATTATATGGGGTGGCAGCACATCTTCTGACCAAATAGTCTGAGATACCAGAATGATAATCTCAGTTGTTCCTCAGTTTGGTCTTAAAATGACTTTTCTTTTATACGTGTTTTTTATTTATTACCTAAGATGTGTTCATACTTATTCCCATAGGAACAGTTTTATTGTCTCAATTCAGTGAAATTCTGCTGTAATTTCAGTTGAATTAGAAAAGGTAGCTGTAGTTCATCTTAAATTTTGATTGCCATTGTCCACAGCAAAGGCTTGTCTGACTCGATGGTCACAGTCCCAGAGTTGTCATAAGTACTGGAGGTACTGATGAGTGTTCTGAACTTCAGGACTTCATTAGCTGCATAAAATAAGAAAGAAGTTTAGTGGTACACTTGAAACAAAAGTGTTTATAAAAGCTTTTTTGTATACCCATTTATTGTTGTAAAGACTGCTGGCCCCATAAGGAATGAATATAACAGCTGAGTACATCTAAGCCAGACAAAAAATATCTAAAATACCTATAATAAATATTAATTAGTAGTCTTGTACTTAGCTTATGCTATCACATGACCTGTAGAACTAATACTTAATCCCCAAATGGTCATTTTGAGTTTACACAGATTATTACAAAAGCACATTGTTGACTGTTCCCCAGAGTATCACATCTGTAAATTTGTATTTCATTTGTTCAACTCAATAGCCAGTTCTGGGCAAGGTATTTCAAGTCAAATTTGGGAGAGAATCTTACTGTAGTTCTAAGCATGGGACTTGCTTTACTTCAGCAGCAAGCTTGTATTCTCTCAAAACATGAATACTGATAGAGCAAGGGCCGGCAGTTATATGAGATTATTTAATAACTTGTGCTTTGAATAAAAGAGCTTGCATCTTCTGTTGCATGTACAGCAAGCATCCATATACATTAGAAAACAAATCACTAATGTCAGTTCTAGGAGAGCTTAAAACTGTTAGCAGGCATTAGTAATGATAATTCAGAATTATTCATGAAGTTTTAAACAATAGTTCTGTTGTTTAATCATTTCAGCTGACATTTTAAGGGTTGCATATAGACTTACTGAAAGTTGAGACTGAAGATGAAAGATAGTCAAAAACAAAAATACAGTTTAACCTCAATTTCCTCACTTTTGGAGATGATTTGTTAACATTTTGCAAATACATGAACTTCCTGAAAGGCATAGTAGGACTAGTTAGTTCTCTGTTAGTCTTTGCTTGTATAAAACTTTGAAGGAGGAACTCCAAGACTACCCTTTCAGCCTGTAAAACAAGCCAAATGACAGGTGCCAGGTAGTGATCAAGAAGTGTGCAAAGCACAAAATATTGAACATCATAATAAAATACTAAATTATTTTTGGAGTTTGTACAGAAGATGGATAAACATTGTGAACATGAAGGTGGGCTCTAGTAAATGCATATTTAGTCATGCAGTGAATGTTAGACTGTCCACCAGTTGCTGTAAGCTACATGAAGGGAGCTGATTTTGCCAGCATGCATGGCATAAAAATGAGGAGCAGTCAGATAAAAGGCAGAACACTGAACACATTTTATGTCCTAATTCAAATCTGCAGTTGCCCCTGCTCATTCCTGCTCACACAAATTATGAGGTTGAAACGTACTGAAGAAGTGGTTTCATCTGCTAGCTATATATGGTTGGAAAGAGAGAATAACATCTGAGTTTCACTTCTGCTTTAAAAGATTCTTACCATCTGAGTATCCTGGGAGTTTGCAGCATAACTGCAATGCAATACAGAAGATCGAGAAGCAAAAAATAGTACTCTGCTCAATAATTATGCACCTAAAATAAAGCTACTGTATCCTGTCAGGATGACTTGGATACACAACAATGCTAGACACAGTCCTCGAAAAATGGCAGGACAAAGGAGTTGTGGTGTTTGCCTTTGGAAGAGACAGCAGAGGTTGATGAGGCTGTGCCTTGCTACAAGCAGTGCATGGGGTGAGGTTGCCAGAGAAGACATTTCACACCTGTCATGATTTTGTAATTTTGCTATTAGTATTCCACATCGTAACATCATGTGCAGCCCTGGTACTTAAAGGGTTAATACTCCAGTTCTGTGTATTGACGACCTTCCAGATACCTGCTTTTCAAAAGAGAAGAAGAACTATGTATCCCAGAGGACCTCACAGTCAGAGAAGGAAGATACATCGTGGAAATCACAGGATTTGAGTCACGTGATCAGGCTCATGTTCTCTCTGGTAGCCAGACAGAGGGGTGGGTGTGCTTCCAAGCCGTGCGCCTTCAACAAGTAGGCCTTTTGGTTTTGGAAACTTTCTCTCTCTCATTTTATTTGATTTATTACTTTCAATTAGATTGTATTATATTGTGTTGTCTTGCATTCTGATATCATAATTAGTAAAATAAGTTTTCCTCCCTAGATCATTGCCACTGCTCCATTCTCTCTGAGCCCAGCTCCCGTTCCACTACCCCTTTCCCTTTTCCCTTCCCATTTTTGGGAACCAGGGGGCCCACGGGCCTACTTCCCCCCTGTCACAGGCATAGATTTATCTAGATTGATCTAGATAACTCCATGACAACACCTCAGAGGTAAGCAGGTCATTTAAGGAAGAGGAAGTAATGCATGGGGAGAGTTACCTATGGAAAAATAGTATTTTCATTATTTTACCCCAAACACTAAATTCTAAATCCTGCCTGGAAAAAAATATTTGTTAACACATAAATTACCAATTTTTTCTTATTGCATACTTGAAGGGAAGAAAATCCCCAAACTTTTGGATAAACACTTTTTTTTTTTTTAATAAACCCAGTCATTTTGTATCATTTATTGCTTTTTGCTCAAGAATATCAGAATAATTCTTACTGTTTTGGCTTTGCATCTGAAATAACAGCTTTGTTATTTCAGCTTTGTTATTTCAGATAACAAGAAGGCAAGAATTAAGAACAATGTGGCAGCTTAATGAAACAAGGCAGTACTTCCTCATGCATAAAATGAAGTGAAAATCTTGTTTGTTTTATTTCAATAAAAAGTTTTGGCCCACTAGCTGGAGATTTTTAGCTTTCTGTACCAGATTTTTTTCTGTATGTGGAACGGTTTGAAATGCTGAAGTGAAAAACGCAAAGACTATTAAAAAAAGTACTGTTAATTCACATGGTTCAAATGGACAAATTCCAATTATTTAGTTACACAACCAGGCAACATTTCCACTAATGTAATTAAAAACGTATGCTTTCTATGCAATAATAATAATAAAAAAAAAACAGTAACCAATGTGAAAATGTGTTTAAACCAGTAAAGGAAATAACAAGATGTATGTAAGTACTGCTTCCAGTAAAACTTCCTACTGTGTCAGGCACTATGATGTGAAGTTTACAAGGTCAAAAAAGTGAGAAGATCTACTACTTCATACTTCATGCATTCCTTTACTTTTTTAATAGCTTTCAGTATGCCTTGTTAAGTCCTAGCAAGAGCCTTGGAAAAAAAACTATTAAAAAAATCATAGAATTGCTCAGGTTGGAAAAGACCTTCAAGATCATCAAGTCCAACCACAACCTAACCATACTGCCCTAACTAACAACCCTCTGCTAAATCATGTCTGTGAGCACTACATCCAAACAGTTTTTAAACACACCCAGGGATGGTGACACAACCACATAACCGGGGGGCCCATTCCAGTGCTTAACAACCCTTTCTGTAAAGAAGTATTTCCAGATATCCAACCTAAACTTACCCTGGCACAACTTGAGGCCATTTCCCCTTGTCTTGTCACCTGTCACCAGTGAGAAGAGATCAACCCCACTATTGCTTTAAGCACCCTTCAGATACTGGAAGAGAGAAATAAGGTCTTCCCTCAGCCTCCTCTTTCCCAGACTAAACAGACATAGTTTCTTCAGTCGCTCCTTGTAGGACATGTTCTCCAAGCCCTTCACCAGCTTTGTTGCCCTTCTTTGGACTGACTCCAGCACCTCAGTGTTCTGTTTGTATTGAGGTGCAGCATCTAACACATGGAATCATATATGAACAATCCAGATTGTTTATCACTAGTTCTCACATCTCTTACATACATTCACAACTTTCCTTTTTTACCTTTCCCATCCACCCTTACAACTTTCCCATCTACTTTCACATGTCAACAGAGTATTCTGCAAATACTCCTTGCATGTGGGTGCTTATCCAAGCAGAGCCATGAGCCATTGCTTTTACTTTTTCTCCTTCTAGAGGCATCCTTGGTTCTCATGTTGTTTATCTTGCTTCACAGCTGCTGCACTAAATTGTTTCTCTAGTTGGAGATCCCTCCGTTGTGGAGTCCTTCTGCAAGCCTAGATCTTTGGAGATGGGTGAGCACATTTACTTTCCTATGACTATCTGATGAATAATGTTTTTAAGACATCATGCATAAGTCCCTTCCTGGCTGACCAAATTGGGCAGATCAATATTATGGGAGGATCAGCATGATATAAAGGTGCTATAAAGGAAGGGGAAAAGACTGCTTACCGGTATCTGAAGATATCAAGTTCACAGGGGAAAGCTCCATCTGGGATCTCCAGAAAGAGATCCTTACCCAGTGTCAACGAGCCCCGAAATGGGGTCTAGGAGAGGTGGAGCCAGGCTCCACCCCTTCTGGTTGTGAGAAGTAGATTGTGTTTTTGCAGTGGAAATTTCCAGTATTTCTATATGTACAGTAGGATAAGTTGTTTTTCACAAAGAAAGCTGCTGAACAGAGTAAAGTCAAGACCGCGGTGTTCCGACCTAGGTAGAATTGGCACAGGCACTAGGTGAGGTAATTATGTAGGGTAGGGCAGAGTCTGGTACAGGACAGAACAAGTGTGCAAATTTTTGAGAATACTGTCCTCCTGTCGCCATAGAAAGTACAGAACATGCCCCAAAACAATAGGTTGGAAGGAGACATTGTATGGAAATGTAAGGTGGCAACAGTGTTGGAAGATGGTGAGTCTGAGACGCTCAACCAATGAGTGCCAGGAGAGGCATTACCTGCGTCAGACCCAGGGTATATAATGGAATGGATTTCACTGACTAGGTACCCAATTTCTCCCTTGTAACTAGGGGATATGCGCCATTATTACAATAATGAATAAACTGCTTCTCACAGAGATCTTTGCCTGATTAGAAATTTTTGATCTTGAGCGTGTTTCTCTCAGTTTGGTGCTGAAACCCGGGAATAACATCACCTGTGGTAAGTCTCTGCCTCTACAGAACAGGACAGTGTACCCCACTCACTTCTGTGGCCCTGTGAGCTGGCAGTGCTGGTTCATCATGGAGCTGGCTGTGGACCCAAAGGTGTTTTTAAGAGCCAAGATCTGTGAACATCTAGGGGATAAGGACAGACAGTGGGCACTGTGGCTTCGTGAGACTGACCTGATAATTCCTGGCAACTCTGTGCACAGACCGACGTAAGAAAAATCATGTGTGATGAAGTACTGCCTTGGAGGTCGAGGTCTAGGACTTCTATGGTGTATGCAAACCACTTGCAAAGAGGGTTGTTGCAAAGAGACTGTCAGTACTCCTCATTTTCTAAAACCGAGACTTGGGCGTGCACAACACTGTAGAAGGGTGTTTCTGCAGTAGTATGACCATAGGTTGCTGAGAGAAATGGGGAATGAGAGTTCCAAGGTGGGGGACAGAGAGAGGGACCCCAGAGCAGTGCGTGCTATAAGTCCTTCAGGAAGTATGATGAAAAATTGGAAGAGAAATTCAAGAACCAAGGATAAGGGTAAACAGAAGATGATTAGATACTGCGTTGTTGTATGGCCTAAATAACCAATTGCAGGGGAGTATATATTTTGACCAAAATACACATCTGACAAAGATCGCATTTGTCAGGCTTCAAACGTGCATGTAAACAGTAAAACCCCTTCATTTATTATTTTATTTTTTCTTTTGCTCTGTTTTGTTTTGGAAGAGAAGTCCACATATGCTGCTTGTTGGATTTACGGAGTACAGAAGTTAATCATGCTAGACAAAATTCTGTAAAGAATAGAGAAACCTCAGATGACATCCTTTAAGCTGTTTACTCCCTGTACCTTTCCCTAGGATTAAACTCACTCACTTTCCTCTGTGGAATTGTGTTCCCCCCCCTTATCATCTTGGCCTCAAGTCAAGTCCTGTACCTACAGGAGGGAAGCTGGAGACAGCTGACAAAGTGGATGGAATTGGTTTGGATCACCCCCTTAACAGCCTTCTTGAATCAAGCCCTGTGACTAGTCCTGATGCTGAAAAGAAATTCTGTCAGCTTGAGAAAGAATGGGAGCAATGCAAAAGGAACATTACAAATTTTGCCTTTCCAAACTCTAACAGCATTAACCCCACTAGCAATTCCATGTATTGTCTAAGAGAAGCTTCATTGTTATCAGGAAATATAGGATATGTAAACTCCCCGCTTACTAGTGGAGAAGTGAGACATTTTAAAAGGGAAGTGAAATCTTTAATGAAAAACCCTATCGGATTATCAGAACAGTTGGATCAATTCTTGGTCATCTTTAGCTTTTAAAATACTGGGACTTAATTTAACTGGCAACACCTTAAGAATAACAGGGGTAGAGGAATCAGGAGTGATAGTTTCACTTTTTGAGACTACTGAATTAAAATGGGAAGATAAAATAGTCTCAGGGCAATAGTTATATGTGCCAGAAGCAGCAACCAATTCACTGGGAAGAGATTTAATAGTTAAATTAGGATTGCAGTTGAGAATTTGTGGAACAGGTATAAAGATATCAGTGAATGTGTTAACAGCTGATGAAAAAGAAATAAATCCAAAGGTGAGGGCATGGGAAGGAATCCGGGGTGGACTCACAATTACTCCCTTTGCAATAACTGTCCAAGGAGAGTGTGAAGCTGTGAAACAGCAACAATATCCCATACCTTTAGAGAGGATAATGGGTCTAAAGCCTGTAATACAAACATGGTTAGGGATGGTCTTCTGGAACTCTGTATGTCACCCTCCCATTCTGCCAGAACAGAAGTCAGATGGCACCTATCAGCTGGTACAAGATCTAAGAAAAATTAAACAGTTTTAAAGCAGTGCCCCCTCGTTCCTAACCCCTATACTTTAACGAGACTGATCCCACAAGAACATAAATGGTTTAGTGTAATAGATGCTTTCTAGACCTGCACTTTGGACTCAGAGAGTTGAGATCTTTTTGCCTTTGAATGAGAGGACCCAGAAACGGGACAGAGGCAGCAATATAGGAGGACTGTTTTACCCCAAGGGTTCACAGAGTCACCTAATTTATTTGGACAAGTGCTGGAGAAAGTTTTGGAAAACTTTCAGGTTGAAGAGGCTAGTCAGTCTGTTTTGCTACATCAGTCAAAAAGAAAAAGGGCTGTTATATGGGACTCCCTTCTGAAGGGAACTGAGAGCCCACTACGCCACTCGGATCCATCCCATAGGGAGGTATGTTGCCTGCCTGGTGCCTGGGTGAGAGATGTTGTTAGGAAGATCATTTGCCTGGTTAAGCCCTCCGATTATTATCCATTACTGGTTTTCAACATTGAAAATGAAGAGGTAGGCAAAAGAAGTTCTCAGGTGATCACAAGGGAATTTAGGGCTCTGGTAAGACTTCTGAAGGGATCAGGAGCTGTGTTCTCCTCTGTCCTCTCAGTTGGTGACTGGGATCCACACAGAAGGAGGAGGGTGGACAAGCTAACTGAATGGCTTTGCAGATAGTGTCGTACTCGGCTTTGGGTACTATGGCTTGGGACACAGCCATGAGAAAGGGGGGATGCTGAGGGCAGACAGGAGTCGACTAGAAATGCCACAGATATTCTTGGGAACAATCTGGCTGGGCTGGTTAGAAGGTTTTTAAACTAGATATGATGGTGGAAGGGGGTATACTACATGTCAGAGAAGTGAGTGGGAACACTGTCACCTTGGGACGCACTAAGGCACAACCCCAAAATTGTCCTGGAGGTATTAGAGAGGGCTTCTCTGAGAAGGCAATGAGGCCAATAGCTAAGCTGAAGTGCCTCTATACTAATGGGAAAAAAACAGGACTAGCTAGAAACAGTGGTGCAATTGGGAAAGTATGACCAAATTGCTATCATGGTAACATGGTGTGATGAATCCCATGATTGGATCACCCTGATTGAGGACTACAGACTTTTCAGAAGGGATAGACAGGGTAGGGGGGGTGGCGCGTTTACCCTCTATGTTAGGAAGTGGATAGATTGCAAAAAGCTGTGTCTGAGGAACAGTCACAATCAGGTCAAGAGCTTGTGGAGGAGGCTGTTGATGAGACCTTCTTGCTTCAGCTGCAGGATGTATCACACTCACGGGATCTTGTCCTGATGGGGGATTTCGACAACCCGAATATCTGCTGGGATAGTGACATGACGGGTGGCAAGCAAACCAAGAGATTCCTGGAGTCTGCTGAGGACAACTTCCTGGTCCAGGTAAGATCGACCAACCCGAAGTGAAGCCTTATTGGACCTGCTGCTCACTAATGCAGAGGAGAGCCTTAGAGAGGTTAAGACCGGAGGCACCCTGGGCTGTAGTGACCATGCCTTGGTGGAGTTTGTGATCTTGAAGAATGTGGGCCTGGTAAAAAGCAGAGATAGGAACCTGTGCTATAGGAGAGCAAACTTCTGGCTGCTCAAGAAACTGCTTAGTGGGAAACTGTCCTTAAGGGCATGTGCACAAAACAAAGCTGGCAACTCTTTAAGAACACCCTTCTGAGAGTGCAGTGACTCTCCATTGCCCAGCAGAAGTCGAACAGGGGAGGCAGGTGACCGTTGTGGCTGTGCAAGGACCTGCAGCTTAAACTGAGAGAAAAGGGAGAAATGTATAGAAGGTGGAAGTAGGAAAGGAGGAATACAGGGCTGTTGTCTGTGTGTGTAGAGATAGGATTAGGAAAGCCAAGGTGCAAATAGAGCTGAATTTGGTGAGGGATGTGAACGATAGCAAGGGGTTTTACAGGTACATAGGCAGGAAGTTCCCCCTCTGATGAAAGGCAGTGGGGATCTGGCATCCTCAGACATAGGAAAAGCTGCGGTACTCAGTGAGTGCTTTGCCTCAGTCTTCACAGGTGGTCAGGCTTCCCGTGTCTTCCAGGACCACGAGTCTCTAGGTGAGGGTGTGAGGAGTGGTTTCTGTCCCACTGTAATAGTGGAACAAGTCCGAGTCCTCCTCGTGAAATTGAATGTGTATAAGGCCATGGGGCCAGATGATATCCATCCTCGGGTTCTGAAACAGATGGCTGATGTGGTTGCCAAGCCGCTCTCCATCATATTTGAACAATCATGGCTGTCTGGTGAAGTCCCCAGTGACTGGAAAAAGGGAAACATTACTCCCATTTTTCAGAAACGGAGAAAGGAAGACCTGGGGAACTACAGGTTGGTGAGCCTCACCTCTGTACCTGGGAAGATCATGGAGCAGATCCTCCTAGAAGCTATGTTAAGGCACATAAAAGATAAAGAGGTGATCGGAGACAGCCAGCATGACTTCACCAAGGGCAGATC